>OZ030390.1:57031969-57182560 GCA_964023965.1 Melinopterus prodromus
CACACACACACCCAGACACACACACACACCCAGACACACACACACACCCAGACACACACACACACCCAGACACACACACACACCCAGACACACACACACACCAGACACACACACACACACCCAGACACACACACACACCCAGACACACACACACACCCAGACACACACACACACCCAGACACACACACACACCCAGACACACACACACCACCCAGACACACACACACACCCAGACACACACACACACCAGACACACACACACACCCAGACACACACACACACCCAGACACACACACACACCCAGACACACACACACACCCAGACACACACACACACCCAGACACACACACACACCCAGACACACACACACACCCAGACACACACACACACCCAGACACACACACACACCCAGACACACACACACACACACACACACACACACACACACACAGACATTTTTTGTACCTTGGTCAAAAATGTTCAGGGGACCAAAAAAGACCTATTTCCGCTAAAATCTCAAACTTTTTTTTCGGCACGATTACAATACTTTACATACTGCCTATAATAAAGTAAAAATGATCAGAGAAGAAGAATCCTAATATGTACATATTTCTTTGTTTGATAGTTACCTACATTTGATTATTTGTAAGCTTATTAAATAAAGCTTTGGACCGATTTCACTAGCAAGACATAATAATTATCGATTGGGTAACCCCTCTGCTCCATTAAAATCAAATTATTGAATTGTATTATACATCTTTTGTTGGTGAAATCGGGCCTTAATAAGAGACCCATCTGTTGTTTAAATTATCTAATGTAATACAAACCTTAAAGCAACTGCAAGTCGTTCTTCAGGGCATATAGGTTCGCGGTAGTGGGTGTATTCTTTCTGAATATCTAATTTAATGAAATTTAATATTTCATCAAAACAGTCTGGTGTCATTCGAAAGTAGATATAAAATCTGTTAATATCTTGACGTAGCTCGGGCATTAAAGTGTGGTATTCTCCATGAACTTTTCGCTTCTTGTTAATTTCATGAACCCATTTTCTTCTTTTTATTCTAAAACGAACGTAATTTTTAATGAAAAATCAAAAAAACGGAGAATGCGCGCCGAATTTTAACTCTCACAAACATCTCTACAAACGATTGTATATTTGTACATAATGTAAAGTAATGTGGCAGACACGAAATTGTCTGTTTTAACTACGCTACTCTTGCCGAGAGGACTTACCTAATTAAACTAATTATGAATAATCCAAGAACCCGCGACAAAGTCAAAAAGAAAATCAGAAAATTAAAAAAAGCACTTTACCATTCATAAAAAATATAAACTTCAATGTTTTTGTGGGAAACAGTTATTTTTTAACTTTACTAAATTTTTGTATCAATTTTTTAAACTTTGTCGTTTATTTTTTTTTTTCAAATGAAAAAAAAGTACGCTGCTAATACATGGATATTACTTTTGAGGGTGTAGAACTAAAATCATTACAGATTCCAACTAGTTAGTTAGTAAGTTAGTACCAAGCAGCGTAAAAAAGTAGTACACTACAGTCCAGAAGCACAACACAAAAGGTTTCATACCGAACATATTTCCTTCGTTTCGAGATATCTTATTGCAGGCCATTAGTAAAATTTTACTAAAGTCTGTTTCATAATTCAAATTATCTAATATGTACTAACCGGGAGCGATCTTCGTCCTCCGCAAGTGCTAACAACAACAGTGCTTCCTCTTCATCTGAAGATATGTCAAAATCCATGTCATACAATGTATTATGTGCGAATACCGTACAAATTATTACAGAGACAGACTAGACTGGTTGGCTGTTTGAGTAAAACTAACGGTATCGCTCTCGCTCGTCCGGTAAAACCGCTCTGGTCTGAACTCTATCGCGAATTCGCGTTTCGCAAGCGGTGCGAAAGATTCGCGGCGTCTAACGCGGCGGCGGATTCGCTCTGGTGTGGGCCTAGCTTTAAGCAACTACAGGCCAATATCATTGACATCTTGTGTATCCAAGGTTTTTGAAAAGTGTATCAAACATCGATTACTTTCCTTTCTTGGCCGGTCTTCTGTCCTTTCCGATGCTCAATTTGGTTTCCGTGACGGACTGAGCACTGAAAATGCGCTATTTGAGCTGACATACCGCATTCGTAATACGCTAAATAGGAACAAGAAGCAAATAATAGTTTTTCTTGACTTGTGTAAGGCTTTTGACACAGCATCACACGACAGACTATTGCAGAACATTCTTCTACACTCGCTGGATGATTCAATAATAATCGCTGGTGACTTCAATTTGCCTGGCGTGTTTGGTGGTGTGACTGGGCAGCCCTTGAGACGTCTACATCCCATCAACCAGTTTTGTCAAACTCTTCAATTGAGACAGCTGAATAATGTTCTGAATGAGCGGGGAAGATTGTTGGACCTTGTCCTGACCAATGTTGATTTGCGGATTGATGTCACTCGTGAACGGAATCCATTCGTTCCGGAGGATCCTCTGCGCCCTACTTTGTTGCTGGAGGTACATGATGTGGGCCCTCGCCATTCTTCGCGTTTTCCCTTGTCAGCTGAGCCGCATTATAACTTTCGGAGAGCTGATTTTTGCGGACTGTATACCCATCTGGCGGATATTGATTGGAGTTTCTTGGAGGGTTTGACAGACATCAATGTTGGACTTGCCAAGTTTTACAAGGTTTTATATGACTGCCTTGACTTGTACGTTCCACGCAAGTGTGGATCCAGTTCCAAATCTCCCGCGGGTAAATATCCTCCATGGTTTACCGCTGAAATTAGAACAAACTTGAGTTTTAAGCTTAACGAGTTAACGAGTTTAACCAGCTTAACGAGTTTTATAGACGTAGATGGAGGTTGGCTGGCTCTGCTTTCTACCATGGCGAATTTCGGCGTTTAAGGTCACTTCTAAAGCAGCAGATGACGTGTGCTTACTCCGATTATATTGCTGCTGCTAGGACTCCATCAGATCTGATCCCGGCAGGGTATGGGACTTTATACACCAAAGAAGGGGAAGCTAACGGATACCAACTGAACTGAGTGATGGTGTTAAAGATTTAACCTCCCCTATTGATATAGTCAATGCCTTCGCCGACTCGTTTGCTGCAAACTTTAATCCCACTACTGTGGATCCCCTCAAGAGATCGGCTGATGTGTCCTCGGTGCCTGCATTGCGTTTTCGGGCCATTGAGGAGAATGAAATCCAACGATTGCTGGCCAGGTTTCCCAACAAGACCACTACTGGAGACGACCTCATTTCAAGCTTTGTTCTGCGAGATTGCAATCCCGTCCTTAGCTACCCTTTAGGACTAATTATTAATATGGGTATCTCCTCCGGTGTCTTTCTGGATCTTTGGAAGATAGCGAGAGTGTGTCCGATACATAAGAAGGATGATAGAGCCTTGATTTCCAACTACAGGCCAATAGCTATAACTTCGAACTTTTCCAAGTTATTTGAGCAAGTTCTCTACACCAGAATTTTTGCTCATGTCCGCCCATATCTTTCGGATCATCAGCATGGATTTATCAGAGGAAGGTCGACTGTGACCAATTTGACGGCATTCAGTCCAATTCTGTATCAAAGTTGTTAGAGCTAGCAACCGTGAAAGTTGCTAAGTGCCAAGGTCAGTACGTAAATAAGAACTTTGCGCGAAGTTGCAATTCTGTATGAGCCTTAGAGCAACTGAGTGGTTAAAATATTTATCAACTGAGTGGATAAGGAGCCACTACGAATCTGACAGTTGTAAAAGTTTGCAACCCGGTTGCTTGAATAATTTTGTCTTATTCATCGCAAAAATTTCTGTGGGAAATGAATAAGTCTTTAGGTTGTGATTAAAGTTCACCCGCCGGTATATCGGAGAGATTTTATACACATTTGAAGATTTCAGTCAAGACAAATTTTAGGTTAGGATTGCTTAATTGCATCTTACAAACCAAACTCAGGACTGGAAACCAATTGATGTGTGAAGTCTTATGGACTGCGAATTCCGACGTATCTATACAAAAGATATCACCTAACTCATTTTGCATGGGACAGCTCTGCAGAACCGTAGTAGAGTTCGTTAATGCGACGTTCTGCACGTTTTTACTTTATCATACGCAGTATGGTAAAGTATTGTAATCGTGCCGAAAAAAAAATTTGAGATTTTAGCGGAAATAGGTCTTTTTGGGTCCCCTGAACATTTTTGACCAAGGTCCAAAAAAATGTCTGTGTGTGTGTGTGTGTGTGTGTATGTGTGTACCCGATTTTTATGACGACGGTTCCGGAGAAACTACTAAAGGTATCGGGACGAAATTTCATATTTAGAAGTTTCATGATTAAACTTAGAGCTGAAAAGCTTTTGGTTCAAAAGGGTCCAAAGGAACTGGCTATTTACTCTTAGGATTTTTAAACGATTTTGCAAATGAACCGTCATTTTTGTCTTTGTGCACAAAGCCAGTGGCTTGTCTGTGCGGCAGTCGGGAGACGGGGTATTTGAAAAATCCCCCTGCCTAACCTGGGCTTGAACCCTGGAATTCTGAGTGGAAGGCATTCGCCTTATCCACTCGGCCACCTCCGCTATATTAACAATAAAACTATTAAAAACAGTTTATTACGCATTAGTCGAGCCTCTCATCCGGTACGGTATCATTGTTTGGGGTGTAGCTTATCGGGTTAATTTGAAAGTATTGGAGGTTACGCAAAGATGTGTGCTGAGAGTTATGTTGGGTAGGGGATTTCGCTGTCATTCCCAAGATTTATATGAAGAAGCAAGAGTACTCGATGTACCTTCAATTTATGTTAAGAATTGTATAGTTTTTATTTATAAGAATCCTCACATGAGAATTGATACCGCTCACCTACACCACACAAGGGCTAATACAAGAGGACGGTTACAGCTTCCGAATGTTGGCCTAACAAGGACTCTAAGATATATCACATATATTGGAGTCAAATTTTATAACCTTATACCTGAGGAGTATCACAGAATTAACAACACTAAACTATATTCCAAGGTTGTTGCAAAATATATCCGTGATGAAAAGAATAGTTTTCATTCGTTAATGAGTTAGTGGCACGCGTTGTGGTGGATTGTGGCACGCGGATGTTCCTTATTTTTATTGGGGGGTTGTTTTGATTTGTATTTCTATTTTTTTTTTCAATGATTGTACTGGAATTGTTTATTTCGTTTTTGCGATATGCATAATGTTAATAGGAACCGCTTATCGTTCGCACACAGGCACTTCAGCCTATGCGAAGTAATTTGTATTGTTGTTGTATTATGTATTATTGTTATTATTGTTAATAAACATTATTATTATTAATATAACAATACTACACACAGAACAATTGGAACGAAACCTAGCTCTGTCAATACACGAAATGCTTCAACAATGTTGAAGAATGTGTACAATGCAATTAAAGTTGTCGGTCCTAAGAAACCTAAATTTAAAGTTGGTAGTCATGTGCGTATAAGCAAGCATAGACATGTGTTTGATAAGAATACAATACAATCCAAACTGGTTCAATGAAGTATTTACCATCTCCAAGATTCAAAACACATTCCCCAGCACGTACCTTCTAAAAGATGCTACCGGTGAAAATATTTTGGGTGGTTTCTACGAACAAGAATTACATTATGTTAAACATCCAGATGTTTATTTGGTAGAAAAAGTTATTGGTCGTAAAGGAAACAATGTACTTGTAAAATGGTTAGGGATGAGTCCCCAGCACAATTCTTGGATATCTAAAACTACTGTAATATAAACCCAGCTTTTCTGAAATTACTTTATTTATCACGTATTCATATATTTATTTTACGATTCATATATTAGTATATTATTATACAAGTTTTATAAGACGTCATATTGGTGCACGAGATGTTTTGGGCACGACGAGCGTAGCGAGGAGTGCCCAAATGGAACGAGTGCGCCAATACGTCTTATAAAACGAGTGTAATATACTATTTTTTCTACTTTGCGTCATTAATTTTATACAAATTTAGTAATTTTAGTTACTATTTTGCGCTAAATTAGAATCTAGGGTATTTTGCAGGTTCCACACTACCAGGTGGCAGTACTGTACTAACTGTCAAATGCGTAAGGTTTGGATAAAATCATGACAAAATCTAATTGTGAATAATTTTACTCTACTTTAGTCTACAAGTTTTAATAAATAATCAGTGAGGTCGCAACTATGATCATAATGGAGCTTGGGGCAACAGTGTAAACCCAACTGTGATAAAATCATGAAACATAACCTAAAAAGTGACCTTTAAAATAGTGGTTTCATATTATAATAATCAGAATAGACGTGTTTGACGGTAACTGATTAGTTACTTCAAAGAATAGTTAGTAGTTAACGTTTACTAGCAGTTTCTACCTAGTACCACTGGCTTATACCAGTTTACACGCACATATAATTGAAACTAAATTGTAATTTCGGTGTAATAATTTATTAGAATGAGTTGCACTTAGTAAAATTACATGTGATAGAGGTAATACAAGTTTGTTGCACACAACCAGACTTAAGACGTAGTCAAAAGCGACGGACAAAAACAAGTACGGTATTGAACCGAGCAGAATTCGGTCCAAAATGTTACCGAAAACTTATACGTTACATAAACTAAGAAATCCTCAACACTTTAAATGTACTATAGCTTCCTACGTGTATGCTGATATACAATAAACCGTTTATTGCACATATACAATCCCGCAGCAGGAATTAAAATCGTTCATATCTACGATGTAGGTTTGATCTTGGTATAATACGTTATTATAAAGTAAATGTGGTCCTTGAATTATATCTGAAAAGGGGATTTGATGTTTAGTTGAAAAGAATTATGACAATCACTTACCCGAGTTGCAAAACATCACCGAAATGTCATGCTGGCGTATTTTGATGAACACAGCAAAACTAAGAAAGCCCCAATCCTTTGGACATACTATAGCAGGCTACACATATGTTTATATATGTATAGAAGATTGATATTTCGCAGTTTATGCGATAGCAAGCGATTAAAAAGAGGGAGTGTGTGGTTATGTGTTCTACGTTTGACATATGGCATTTGATATCAACAATCAATGTGTACTGTATCAGTGTGTACCAATCTTAGAAAAAAGTTACTAAAAACGATATTACAATTTGTTAATTGTAACACCGAAAACAGTGTTACAATGTGTCCATTGTGAATGCAAAGTAGAAAAAAATTATTGTAAATGTATATATTTTACTTAACAAATAAAATTTGTAGAATCTATTTTCGGTTTTTTATTCCATCATTACTGTTAATAATTGGTCTAGACGACATTATATATCGCTTATCATCTTTTGCTGAGAGTGCAACTTTATTCTTCAGTTCGGTATAAATTGTATGATAATCTAATCTAAATATATACATTTTTTTATATACTGTACCACCCTGCTCAACTACTCTTTTGTAATCCTTAATACTTAAATGCTTTTCGGTAACGTATTTTTGAATACCTTTCGCTTTTTTAACGGTATCTGATAACAAATCTATACAATACGCTTTTGCACCTTTACCAACAAAAGATTTAATAATTTGATTAGGATATTCATCTTTCATTTTGCCCATCATCTGATGAATACGTGGATATTTCCGTGAATATTGTTAACGGGATAATTGGAACTATCAAATCTATCCATATTTTCCTTAATATCATGATAGACATGAGAGAATCTGTATCGGCATACAAGAGTCTAACATTGTTACCATACTGTTCTTTTAAGAAATCGTAAAAGAAACTGTAGATGACTGTTTTTGAATGTTCAAGTATACTAAAACCTAAATATAAGAGTTTATTATAATTAATTTGAACAACAGCGGCTAGATTGTCACAGAAAATTTTGGCAGCAGTTAGGTTTTGCAACTAATGCCTCCACACACAATTTTTTATGTCGCTTTTCCCAATGTGTTAATAATTTAATCAACCCATTATCAACATTTTCCATGGTTTTTCCAAATACAATATTATTCATCGCCTTATAATGGTTTCTTTCAAATTCATTTTTGGCTTCTGCGCGCTTATTCGAGTTGAAATCTATATATGTTTGCATCCAATTTGATTGTTGAAATTGCAGTACCCGACGCATATTTGTTAATATAAGACCGTGCTTTAAACATTGTTTTAAGTTTACGTAATGAATAATATATTTTTCTTTGTTTGTTAAGTTTAGGATACTTCGAATCCGGTGGAATAACACTCTCGACACAGAATGGTAAATCGTTATGATGATCATGTAAATATTCCGGATATGATAAATCTACTTCGCAGACATAACCAGTTTCAGACTCGTCATCAATATTTAAAATATCAATTTTTAATTGATCAATCTCTTGCTTACTCAACCATCTAAATTTCCCAGTTGGTAGCTTACGACGCATCGCATGTCCATATAGATTTGTTGCATCTAAGTATAAAATGTAGGTTGATGGTTTACCCAAATCGTACTGTGGTAAAAATTGATTGTTAGCATCCGCAATGCGTTTGGTGCACATACTTAAACCTCCACGAATGCCACTTTTAAAGAAATGCAGCATATCGATGTTGGTTAACAATTCTAATTTTACACCGTTCATTTTGAGAAGTGCATCCCAACCAAAGCCTGGAGCAGTAAAATATTGACATGGATCTAAGTTATAATAATCGAGACTAATTTTTATGAAATTCTCAAACACATCAGTCAGAAGTACATCGGAAGTTAGATATATATCACTATATTCCCCTAACGTTTTACAATTAAAATTGAACCAAACTGTTTTTGCTCGAACATAATCTGTTTCTGATGCTTGCTGATCTGATAAAGAGTCATAAAAATGTTTTCGCGATGTCAAACGTGGAAAATTTGATTTATCAAACGAGTGAACAAATCCGTACGGAAATACACTCTTTTTACTTAACAATGCAAATTTCAGATCATCTTTAAAATAGTTTCTTACTTCTACACATTGAGAATCATCTAAGAAGGATCCTAATTTTTCAAGCGAACAAGCCATAAATCGAAAAGAATCAACAAACCTTAATTTCAAATATGATTTCCTTATTTTACCACTTAAATCTATAATATTTCCAACATCAATAAATTTTGTATATGATATGTACTTTTCTTTATTTTGAGCTATTACATCTACAGATTCGCCGTTTACAGCAAGATATTTTGCAAACATATGACAATCATAATTTTATAAGTTGTGAAAAAATACTGGTACAAATTTTCGAATTTTATAATTAATATTACAAATGGAATGTGCAGCACCTCGAAATAATCCCGTATTGTGGTCATGATCGCGAACTTTATCTGATACTAGACAAACAGTACTAGCATTGTATAGCTGCTTTTTAGTACTGCTTTTTAGCAGCATCATACTGGTCCTTCAATGATTTTAAATAGCTCTTATTAAAACATTGAAATTTGTCATAATAATTTTAGGCACTTTTGAAATTTTGACTATTACAACCTTCAAGCAGATGAGTTCAACATTAGCAGCATGTTCTTGGTTGGCTGGAATTAGTGTAGAAGGAGAAAGAGAAGTTTCGCTAACATTTTCAGGAATGATATATTGAATTGAACTGTCAGGTTGTTTAATTAAAATATTGGAAGGAATATTCATTTTATTACTTTCGGGGGGATGTTAGGTAGTGATGAATTAATCGGGGATGTTGCAAAATTGAGAAAATTATCAGTGTTCCTCAGTTGGGAAATCATTTGTGAAAAAAGTGAACTATTTTGACTCAGCGATTTAACCGTTTGTGATTGCGATTCTAAATGTGTTTGGGATAGTTTGTTTTTACATTGTTTGGGTAATGAAAGATCTATATTTTCATCATCAGTCATTTCATTATCAGTAACAGATTATGCGTGACTCAACCGTTTTAATGATAAACTTAATTTTGGTCGCCTTTCTCTACAGTGTCTCCTATAATCACACAATGTTAGTCCCAATTCTGAGCGACACCTACGTCTTCCCTTTTCTGAGGGGCGCCTACGTTTTGACGGTTTCCCTTGAGTGGTAATTTCATGACCAGAAAACATATCCGGAGTTAAACGACCTGTTGAGACCTCTTGATTAGAGACTACAACACGGTTTTGATCCTGCGGCTTTAGTTCGGCCTGGATTATTTTTAACATGGATTCAATTTCACCTAACTCTTCCGGAACCCAGTTGCCATGCACGGTGACTTGCTGTGCTTCCAATACGCTATTCTATTTTAATAGTAATGTTACTACAACTTAATGTACTAAAAAATGTATAATTACCATACAAAATTCCACATCTTGGGAGGTGACACTTTGGTTCTGACCATCTTACCGATGGTGTTTCAATGTCCTGGCTGTTGACTTGTTGTCCACTCATGTTGAATGTTGTAGAACTAAACTGTAATGGTACAACAGTCGAATGTGCTGGCTTATAAAGCAACAAATGTATGGTCAACTGACGTCATAACAAACGAATTTGGCACGGATGTGGAATTTAGGTGTCGGTTTTACCATCGCCTTAGGCATCGTCTCACCTTTACCGGAATTTAATTGGCGTTTCTTTTCATGCCTGAGGCGAATGTTGTTTTACATTCCTTCAATCACCTTGAATGAATTTTCATACGTTTAATCTTATAGACATTTACAAGAATTAATTTTCTGTGTGTCATTGGTTCAACGGATATCAAGCCTGCCTTGTGTTCGAGATTTTCGGGTTCGATCCTTACCTTGGACAGATTATTATTTTCCGCCCCTTCATCCAGATGCCTGCAAGGAACGTCACATGGGTTGGACCGGAAGTTAGTGCGGGTAAACAAGAAGTAAGTGCATTTAACTGTAAGTGAATGTCTACTATTATGAATTGCTTCATGATGTAGTACAGCACTACACCCAACATTTACGGCGGCATGAAATACACTAAAATGTTCTTTTGAATTAAATGGTTTTACATGAGCTGTCTCACTATTTTAGTTAATGGTGAATACTGATAAGCCTTATCATAAAGACAGTAGGCTGTTTGTATTATCAGGTACTTCGGTTTTTGTTGTACACTCAACTTTTATTTCAACTCCGGTTCTATGTACAGATTCAGATTGGTGTGTGCAATCAATTCCAATTAAGGGTGCATTTTTTTCTTCTGGTGAATGTTTTGAAAATAATGTTGTGTGAAAATAAAGGTTCACTTTCTTGGTAATAATAGGCATTTTAGAATCTCACATACATGTCATACGTAAACGCAAAATGATTACTTTCAAAATCTAAGTTTAAGTTATCATATGGGAACCGTTCACCGTTTAGAAAAACAGTTAATTATTTAAATTTATGTTATCAAACAGGCCATGTTTTTTGTTATATTTCCTTTTCGACCAGTTTGAAATCCTATTATTGTAAACCGCGGTGTCTCCAACGTGGGTGCAGTTTTAACACTCCAAGACTGTTTTACAGACTTCGACAATTGTGGATATTCGTGAATTTCCCATGATCTAAACGGAATTTGCACCTCTACTTTCTTATCCGACCATTTAGACAATGCCAACTGCTCCCGTAGCCCCACTGACAAGTGTGGAACTCTCCATACAATTTTATCGATTACTATTTTCACTTTCTCAGTTGACCCCGTCGCCGTCGGTCGGTTGTAATATTACATCACTGTCATCATTATTCCTAATTAATATCAGTCCTTGCCTGACATTCACTACAATTTTCCTAAAATCTTCCGCTAACCCAAACATGTTCTCAACGGTATACTAATTCCAAAATTTCCGTTTTTATCTAAGGCGTTAACAAACAATTATTTTGTACCTGGACTGTCGCCTCGTTTATTAAAAATAAGTGTAATTGTAATTCAACATAATTTTACATCTTACAACTTCCTGTCAGCAAAAAAGAAACAAAATGTTGGACAAAGAGTTTCTTTTATTAGTAAGCATAAAGTGCTTATCATATTGAAACTAATCTAAAAGATTAACCATCAATTTAAATCTGAATTCTTGTCCTAAACAAGAAGCACTAACACTTCACTCATTGTGCTCTGCTTTTTACACATTTCACTGGTTCACTAGTTCGAAGGGTTTAGTTCTTTTTAGCCTTCTCACTAGATTCCGTGGCGAATCCTTTTAAGTCTTGGATGACTTGTGGGACACCAAGATCACGATGCAGGTCACTATTCCGTATGTACCAAGGAGCGTTACCCATATTCCTTAGTACTTTATTTTAGAAAGTCTGGGTTCCCTGTATATTGGAGTTTTTCGCGCAACCCCAAAGCAGGATGCCGTATAACCAAATCGGTTTTAGTATTTGGTTGTAAACTTGTAGTTTGTTCTGTACTGACAACTGAGAGTTTCTTCCCAGAAGCCAGTACAGTTCTCTGTATTTGACGCCAAGCTCTACTCTCTTCTTCTTAACATGTTTTTTCCAACTTAGTTTTGTATCCAGAGTCATACCCAAATACTTTGCAGTGTTCGCATATTGCTTCGTTAATCTTGAAGACATGAGGTATGTCCTCGGTTCTTTTTCTTGTAAAGTTAATGTGGGCAGATTTCAGTTCGTTGAGGTTCGTCTTCCATTTATATATTTTATTACTAGCTTGTTGAAGATTCCTAGTTGATTCTCCAATAGTTGATCCCACTGCCATTAGAGCCGTGTCATCTGCGAATGTAGCGACAAAGAGATGATGAAAAAAAAATCGATATAATGAAATACGATCAGAAAGTGCCGAAATCGTATATTTTCTAAGTAATAATTGACTAATTGAAGTTTTTATGAGAACTTTAATATAATGGCTAAATTTTAGGTAAAGTTTTACTATTCGCATTAACATAGCGCAGATCCGAACAAGTGCAAAACTTTATCTACCCAGATTAGAAACAATAGTACCTACCTATAATACAGATGTCTCCGGATTTCGGTAAAAAAATTATTAATGATTTTACAAAAAAGAAATCTGTTTGGGGTTTTCTTAAATTTGTTATCTTGTTCATCCTTCTCGCTATATCCTTTGTTTACGTACCAACCCGCGTTCTCCAACTTTACTAATTTATTTCTCGTATACGAGAAATACCCCTTCATACATCACGCCACTCCAACGTTCCGTACAGAATCTACTTCCACTCCATTTAGTAAATACCTCATATCGCTGAACATAAATGCTCCAGGATTACTGATCAACTTCGCTGTTGTACTTGCATTTTTGTCACCTTGCCATCAGCGTCAATTACACGCAAATTACCTTCCACATATAAAAAGCTCTCGCATAGAAGTGTATAATTATCAACTTACGGAACAGTTATTCGATTTTCGTCATTGTTGTCGGAACCAGCTGATCAAAATGGTTGATGTGTGTGATATTCATATCTAACTATTGAAGTGTCTACTTTTGCCCTATCGGTAACGTTTAATAAATCCATTTTATATTAATACCTGATACCCCAGCTTTAATAAAAATATTCGATTCGTGCGTGTTAGCCGCGCACCTTTATGTTTACCACTGCTACCTTCAACATTAATACCACTATACCGGGTGATTCAATTCCGATCCTCACCATGGGGATCTCGCTTATTACTGGAGATAGAGCCTATGTTTAAATTTGACAAAGTTTCGTATTTTTGTGCTAATCAATTATCTGAAAAGAAATTTAAGCTATCATTTTTCATTTTGAAAATATCCACAAAAAACTGAAATTTTAACATATCGTTTTTAATTTTTTATTCAAAACCAAAATATGTAGCTAGCCATTTGAAACAAAAATATTCTATAGGTACTTTTTAACAAGGAATGCAGTGTCTTTTTTTAATTTGAAATAACATCAAAGATGGCGGCGTAACCATGGCCAACTTTTGTTTTTCCTATTGGCGCCATATTGAATTTTGGCATTTTCCAATGCTCGTGTTTTTTCTCATTTCCGCACTGTATAGCATGTTACCATTCTTTTTTAAAATAATGGTGTAATAATAAAAAGACCTTCAGGTACCCAACTGGAGCTTGGTTACAGACCGCCGGAGTCGTTGCCAAGCAACACCAACAAAATGCACTTGGATCAAGCGGCGCCCTCAGCGTTAGGTTTGCCATTTAACCAAATTAACCTTAATTGTGGTTGATTGTGGATGTAAAATGCCGTTTACCAATAACGAAAAGCGTGATATAATTAAGAGTTTAATTGAATTTTGACATTTTCCGATAGTCGTGTCTTTTCTCATTTTCGAAATGTATAACATGTTGGCATTATTTTTTAAAACAATGGTTTAATAATAAAAAAACACGTTCTTCCATTTCTTGTTGTTTGTCGTGCTTATCAAGTAACCAACTGCAGCTTGGTTACAGACCGCCGGCGCCGGACTGACCAAGAGTGCTTTGGATTTAAAACATTCAGATTGTAAAAGAAGCAAGTTTATACAACATAAAGATTATCTTTTAAGTAAATGTTCAAATTGGCAGCTATTTTCTTGAAGGCATAAAAGCCCGCTTTTCACATGTTGTTATGCTCTTCTAATTGTTCTTCCCGGAATAGCATTGACCGCATTTGTTATTCGATCCCGCAGATTGTCGATATTTCTGCGAGTATCGTGATAAATTTTGTCGTTCACAGTTCCCCAAAGAAAATAGTCCAGAGGACTTAAACCAGGAGATGCACCACTCCACCATTACCAATCCAGCGATTTGGAAATTGTTGATTTAAATAATTTCGTACAATTGCAAAGTTGACTTGTGTGTACGGTTTCAATATCTTTGTTCGTGGCGTGCAAACGTGTTTGCGGCAATTACAAATTAAGGGTTAATCCCGCTTAGAAATCCAAGAATCGTCATTTATGTAAAAGCCAGTAGTTCAAGCATTGCAAATCAATGTAATTTAACGTTTACCATTTCTAAAATACATCTTTGATTAGTTTCAACATTTCCATGAGGATTATAAGAATTGCAGGGTTTACTAAACGATCCATGGTCCGCTAAATTTCCGTCCAATATTAGGAATATTGTACGATGCGACATTTCTAAGAGAACAATAATAAACCCTTATTATATCACGCTTTTTGTTATTGGTAAACGGCATTTTACATCCACAATCAACCACAATTAAGGGGTTTATTTGGTTAAATGGCAAACCAAACGCTGAGGGCACCACTTGATCCAAGTGCATTTTGCTGGCGTTGCTTGGCAACGACTCCGGCTGTCTGTAACCAAGCTCCAGTTGGGTACCTGAAGGTTTTTTGATTATTACACCATTATTTAAAAAAGAATGGTAACAAGTTATACATTGCGGAAAGGAGAAAAACACGAGCATCGGAAAATGTCAAAATTGAATATGGCGCCCATAAGAAAAACAAAAGTTGGCCATGGTTACGCCGCCATCTTTCTTGTTAAAAAGTACCTATAGAATGTTTTTGTTTCAAATGTCTAGCTACATTTGGTTTTGAATAAAAAATTAAAAACGATATCTTAAAATTTCAGTTTTTTGTGGATACTTCAAAATGAAAAATGATAGCTTAAATTTCTTTTCATATAATTGATTAGCACAAAAATACGAAACTTTGCCAAATTTAAACATATGCTCTATCTCCACTAATAAGCGAGATCCCCATGGTGAGGCTCGAATTTGATTCACCCGGTATTTATATATTTCTAGTGTTTGTACCTGGCCGCCCTCTGCTTTTCCGGTGTTTTCCGATCTGTCTGCGTGTGTTTCTTTGATACACTACACTCATTCCACTGACCGTAAGTGAACTCTAATGGTTATTGTTTCTCCGCGAAAATTTACCAAGTTACCGTCTTGATCCAATATGCGCACCACCAAGCTACTGATAAATCTTCCACTGACAGGTAAATATATAGGTGTCCGTGGAGATTCTATTATTTTATATCCGGAGGGAATATTTGGAAAAAATGATATAAAATATGTACTGAACGCCATTAGTATAAGACCCCGTTACTATGTTGCAATATATTTGCAAAGTATTTACTCGATGCATGTTTATTAACATGCTACAACTCATAAAAATTAAAAAGCTGAAAGCTGTTGGCGTTTTCCCGATTTTTTCCAAATTAAGAAGAATTGGCGCTGCTTTTGCCCCGTAAACTTCATTCGTTTAACTTTAGCAATTAATTACTCCGGAAATAATCCATAGATTTCAACGAATTAAAAACTAAAATCACCTGCGGAATGCTAGCTTTCAATGTTCCGTTTTGTAAAATCATTGGGTTAGTGGTTAACCCACAGAAAGCTCTTGCAACAGAGGGCGAAACGTCGACTACTTCAAAGTCCTCAACGCGGTTTCCACCCGGAAATCAATATATTGTGACGATCTTAACAGCCGCGAAGGCGCCAGAAGTTCTGGGTTGTTCTCGAGGCAACTCATTCCGGAGAGTTCCATTGAGGCAGCGAGTCGCGACCGTTCTGGGCGACCGTAGAACATTCCCGCACAACGATCGATACGGGTATATAAGAGCGAGCCGTCACTCGCTAGGCCAGTATTATTCGGAGTGCTGGCGCGAATATTGATCGACATAAATAGTTCGAAATAAATACAGTGAAGATAAATGTTTATAGTAGCCTTAAGTGACAGTTTGTGTTTAGTGTTCGTGTTTAATAATTAGTTAATAAGACTGTAATAGTGTTAAATAAATTAGTTGACTATTTTAATATATCGAGTGTTTTAATTCACACCTTAACGAACGAAAAACGCTACATTGGTGTCAGGTGTCGGGTGTGAATTGGACGTTAGTCAACTGGACGTGAAAATAAAATTGAAGTGAAATAAATCGGACTAATTAGCGTGCGTGAAAATGGCGAAACTAGCGGACTTAAAGGTTAGTGAGCTGAAGAAGAAGCTGGAGGAAAGGGACTGCGATACGACGGGGAAGAAAGCGGACTTGCAGGAGCGGCTTCGTAAAGCATTAATTGAAGAAGGCAATGACCCGGACAACTTTGTTTTTGCTAGTGCAAGTGATATTGGCCAAATGCTGCAATGTTTGGAGGCTAAGTTGCTAGAAAATTCCGCCGACCTGGAGGCTAAAGTGTTAGAAAATTCCGCCGACCTGGAGGCTAAATTGCTAGAAAATTCCGCCGACCTGGAGGCTAAATTGCTAGAAAATTCCGCCGACCTGGAGGCTAAATTGCGATCTTATTACCAGTTTAAAAAGCGAGCTTGGGGAAAAGCTTGAAGAGAATTCTGCCAAGTTGTAAAAAAAGATATCGAACGTAAAAAGGGAATTACATGAAGAAATTTTAAAAAATCTTCTACACTGGAAGAGCGAATTCTTTTGATAGAAGGCAGGATCCAGGGAGTTCCGAACCAAATCACAACGTTGAACGTCAACACCTTCGAGGAGTTGCCCTATCAACCTTCAGCAATGGACAACAAGAGCAAAGTTAGTGCCAATCCGGAATCCGTTGGGCTGATGCGCCTCAAACCACCGCAATTTGATGGTTCAACGTCGTGGAATGTTTATCAGCGTCAGTTTGAAGCGGCTGCAAAAGCGAACGGTTGGTCATCCAGGGAGAAGGCGACCGCCCTTACGTTGGCTTTGTGAGGAGATGCTGGTGCTATCTTGCAAAGAATGTCCCCGGAAGAGCAAAAAGTCTACGACCACCTGGTGAGACACCTGGAGACGCGTTATGGCCAGTCACACCTGGAACATGTCTACCACACTCAGCTAAGAAATCGATGCCAGAAGTTAGGGGAGCCCTTACAGGAATTTGAGGCAGATATTGCACGTCTGGTTCGACTGGCATATCCAGATGCCCAGGAAAAGATCATGGAACGTTTGGCGGTTCAAGCATTCCTGGACGGACTCCGTGATTGTGAAATGAAGCAAGCCTTACTACTAGCACATCCACCTAAGCTAGTTGATGCACTAACACGGGCCCTTGAATTCGAAGCTGCCAAGAACACGAACAAAGGTCAAGCTCGTGTCCGACAAGTGATTCCAGGAGAGGACGACTTCGAAGAGTCAGTCAAACGGATCGTCAGGGAGATCGATAGGGAACATAGCCGCCAGGACCGGAAGTTGGAGTGCTGGAAATGTGGCAAGGCAGGCCACATAAGAAGACGCTGTCCAGAAGGCGTCAGTTCCACTTCCGTCAATCCGGAAAACTAGAAAAGGTCGATGCGAGGGGGCGATCGTCGACCTGTATTCAGCAAGCCCCAGCAAATACCGCCCAGGTCTCCTCACTGCAACACCATGCCAAGTGTTTTCGTCGACGCGTGTGTGGATAGAACCCTCCGCACTGTGCTGCTGGATACAGGTGCAACGAAAACAATCATAAGGCCCGACATAATAAAACCTGCGGCTAAGGTTCGGCAATCAAAATGGCGTGTATGAACAGCGACGGGAGATCAAGCAAAAGTGCATGGTGAAACAAACGTCATGTTTACCATCGGAAAAGCCACGTTTGACCATCCTGTAATAGTGGCTGAGATTGAGGATGAGGTGATGGACACCAAGGGCTTCGAGTTAAGCTTTAGGCGGGGAGTTCTGCGGGTAGATGACGAGGAAGTTGTTTTACATCGAGACAAGAATTTAAGTGTTCAGGTCCTACTCGCGGAGGATACACTGATACCAGAACGGAGCGAGATTGTTTTGGACGTCTGCATTGATGGCAAGATCATAGATGGTGAGATAGTCATGTTCGAACCCGTAATGCATGACGAGGCTGTTGGTCGAGGAATAGCTGTCGGAAAGGCCCTTGTGCGGGCTGGCAGGAGTATTCCTGTGAGGATAATGAACGTCATTCATTATCCTGTGTTATTAAACCAGGGCACGGAGTTAGGACACTGCTCTGGAGTTTCAGCGATACTGCGACAGGTTACGGTCGTGGAATCCAGCCGGGAAGCCATTCCAAAGGAGTTGGAAGTGCTGGTATCGTCGTCAGGCACCGGTCTAAGGCCAGACCAAAGAAGGAGGCTGAGACATTTGGTCCATAACTATCCAGATATAGAGGGAGGACAAATATAATCCAGCATAAAATCAATACGGAAAATGCTCGTCCCATTCGGCAGACAGCTAGAAGGCTACCGCTGGCTAAGAGAGAGGAGGCTGACAAGATTATTGAGAGTATGGTCGAGGAAGGAATCATAGAACCATCCAGCAGTCCATGGTCTTCACCGGTAGTACTGGTAAAGAAGAAAGACGGCTCGACCAGATTTTACGTTGACTACCGGCTGCTTAATAATGTGATCAAAAAGGACAGCTATCCTCTTCCTCGCATCGATGACACTTTGGACACCCTGGCCGGATCGAAGATCTTTTCCACGCTGGATTTGAAGAGCGGGTACTGGAAAGTTGAATTGGCCCCCGAAGATCGGGAAAAGACAGCTTTCACGGTGGGGGCTGGATTATGGCAATTTAACGTGATGCCATTTGGATTGTGCAATGCTCCTGCTACTTTCGAACGACTGATGGAAACGATTTTAAGAGGACTGTCCTGGAAGACATGTCTGGTCTATCTTGACGACATTATTGTAGTAGGAAAATCGTTTGAAGACCACATGCGAAACCTAGAAGAAGTGTTCCTGAGGCTACGAGGTTCAGCACTAAAGTTGAGCCCAAAGAAATGTCATCTATTTCAGAGAGCTGTGCAGTACCTGGGTCACGTTGTTTCCAGTCAAGGAGTGGCGGTTGACAAGGCAAAGATCCAGACTGTCAAAGATTGGCCAGTTCCCAATGACAAACATGAGCTGCGCAGCTTCTTGGGATTATGCACATACTACCGACGCTATGTGAATGGATTTGCCAACATCGCAAAACCATTAACCAGGCTCACCGAGGGAGAACGAAAATTCCAGTGGTCCCAGGAATGTCAAGAGGCTTTCGATCACCTAAAAGGGGCTCTGATAAGCGCACCTATCTTGAACTATCCCCTACCTGAAGGAAAATTTGTACTGGACACCGACGCTAGCAATGTGGGCTTAGGAGCCGTGCTGTCCCAAATTCAGGATGGGCAAGAAGAAAAAGTCATAGGCTATTTTAGTAAAACGTTGTCCAAGTCAGAGCGCAACTATTGCGTCACCCTCCCGAGAGTTGCTAGCTGTTGTGAAAGCGATGGAGCACTTTTACAAGTACCTCTACGGAAGGAAGTTCCTGCTACGAACAGACCATGCAGCTTTAAAATGGCTCCGTCAATTTAAAAGTCCAGAGGGACAAGTGGCAAGACGGATAGAGAGGCTATAGGAGTTTGACTTCGACACCGAGCACCGAGCAGGGAGAATCCATGGAAATGCAGATACCCTATCAAGAAGACCCTGTCCACGGGACAGCAAGCCTTGCCAGCGGGCAGAGAAAAAAGACGCTGATTTGTTACGAACTACCATAGTCGACGATACTTGGCAAAATAAAGATCTTATAAAAGACCAAGAGGAAGATCCCGATATCCAGATAGTCCTAAACTGGATGAAAGAAGAGAAGAACCCAACCTGGGGAGAAGTTGCCAAGTATCCTCCTAACATCAAGTCGTATTGGGCACAATGGGACTCCCTAATTCTGGAAGATGGACTCCTGCGGCGGAAAATAATTGACCACGACGGCAAAGAGGAAAGAAGGCAAATTGTGGTGCCCAAATGTCGGATTGCGGAATTGCTAGAAGAACTCCATGCTGGTGTGTCAGGAGGACATCTCGGAGTGACAAAGACGCTGGGAAAGGTGAGGGAAAGATTTTACTGGGTCAATAGCAAGGAAGACGTAAAGGACTGGTGCAGAAAATGCGTTGTATGTGCGGCAAGTAATGGGCCGCAGAGAAAGCAGAAGGCTTTGATGCGCCAGTACAACGTGGGAAGTCCCTTTGAAAGGATTGCTATTGACGTAGCCGGCCCGTTTCCCGAATCCGAAGCAGGAAATAAGTACATCGTGGTCGTGATGGACTACTTCAGCAAATGGGTTGAGGCATACGCTCTACCAAACCAGGAAGCCTCAACAATTGCCGACGCCTTGCTGAAAGAATGTATTTGCCGATTTGGCGTACCTTTGGCGCTACATTCGGACCAAGGGCGAAATTTTGAATCCAGTTTGTTCCAGAACATCTGTAAGACGCTCGGAATCAAGAAAACAAGAACTACTGCGTTACACCCGCAGTCAGATGGAATGGTGGAGCGCATGAATAGAACCATTAATCGGTATTTGGCCAAAGTGGTCTCCGACCATCAAAGAGACTGGGATGGCATTCTTCATTTGTTCCTCCTGGCTTATCGATCGGCCGTCCACTAAAGCACGGGAGAGTCTCCGGCTCGGATAATTATGGGAAGAGAACTCCGTCTCCCATGCGATCTGAAGTTTGGTTGCCCGCCAGGAACTAATGTCGCCGGGGAGGACTACGTCAGTGAACTGCGAAGAAGAATGGATGCCATTCATAGCCAAGTTTGCATTTCCATTCAAGATGCCAGTACTCGGATGAAGGACGCATACGATGTCAATGCCAAGGACCACAAGTACAACGCCGGTGATATGGTTTGGCTTTACGACCCTAAGAGACGAAAGGGACTGTCACCAAAACTTCAAACATCCTGGGATGGCCCATACAAAGTTCTGGAAGCTATCAACGACGTCCTTTACCGGATACAAAAGCCACCGCGGGGTAAAGTTCGAGTCATTCACTTCAACCGACTGGCTCCTTACTACGGAGACCACGAAGACGCGGAGCTGCGGCAAATCCAACCAGAACCTGATTTGACATTCGACGAATTCATGGCTCGTTTTTCTAATGGTCAAAAGAGTCGGTTCGGTGTGACCTGTGAAGTGCAGCGGGACCTGTTTACTGCTCCAGCTGGGTACGCACTGACACATTGTGTGGCTAAGGACTTGGAAATGTCTAGAGGGATAGCCAAGGTTTTCCGCGGGAAGTTTGGAAATATTCCAGAGCTGCGTCGGTCTAATCCCAGAGTCGGACAAGCACTCAAGGCAACCGACGAAAAGGCCGGCAGAAAGATCTTCCACTTGGTTACCAAAGAGACGTCCGGTCAGAGGCCAACCTATAGAGATGTTTGGGACACTTTGTGTTCTCTAAAGGAACAATTGCTAGCCGAGGACCTGAGAAGCCTGGCAATTCCCAAGCTGGCATGCGGACTCGATGGCTTGGACTGGAGGACGATTCGCAGCATGTTGGAAGCACTCTTCAGGTTGACGGGCGTACAAATTCTGGTGTGCTGTTATAGCCCTCAACGTCGTCCCCTGGAGAGAACCGTGGACAGTTACCTCCACAAGAGGTCCTGCTGCAAGAAGGGAGCTTTCTGCCGATATCGACATCCACCATCTTTGGAATCATTTCGGGACGAAACGAGCTTAGGAGGGGGGCAGTGTGACGATCTTAACAGCCGCGAAGGCGCCAGAAGTTCTGGGTTGTTCTCGAGGCAACTCATTCCGGAGAGTTCCATTGAGGCAGCGAGTCGCGACCGTTCTGGGCGACCGTAGAACGTTCCCGCACAACGATCGATACGGGTATATAAGAGCGAGCCGTCACTCGCTAGGCCAGTATTATTCGGAGTGTTATTCGGAGTGCTGGCGCGATTATTGATCGACATAAATAGTTCGAAATAAATACAGTGAAGATAAAGTAGATATAGTGGCCTTAAGTGACAGTTTGTCTTTAGTGTTCGTGTTTAATAATTCGTTAATAAGACTGTAATAGTGTTAAATAAATTAGTTGACTATTTTAATATACCGAGTGTTTTAATTCACACCTTAACGAACGAAAAACGCTACAATATCATTCAGGGCCGTGTTAAGGGGGGGGCGAAGGGGGCGCCCGCCCCGGGCGCCATGTTTCAGGGGCGCCAAAATCCTATCTAGAAGGGAGGAAGGAAATTTATAAAACGTGATTAAAAAAATACATAATAAAGGAATTATTAAAACGAATTTATAAATTCAAAATAAAATATAAATAGCCGTTTTTATTTGTTGCACGTATGTGGAATTATTTATTACTGAACCTACAAAAATAGTACTAATCAACGTGGGTTATACACCATTGGGTTATTACTTATTACATATCGCACCATTTTGATGTGCAACTGCCAAGAGATTGTATGTAGTCCATGAAGCGACATCTATATTTAATACGCGCCAACTATGAAGTACTTCCTTCTTCTGCCACTCTCAGTTTATTTTGTTTTACCACTGCGGGGAAATCCCCGACTTCTATCGTTCTGTGTGGCACTAAAAATGGCAGATACACGTGCTTGTCGTATTACCATGTTAGTTTTCGTCATTAAAGTATTATAATTTTATTAATGAATGATTTAAGTTATTACATTCCACTCTCAGGCACCGTAGGATATCATAGTGAATAGTGTTCCAGAGAAATTAGGAAAAGAAAGATCTCTTGTGAATGTGTTTATCAAAGTATAAGGTAAGATTATTTCATTTTATTATTATTGTTCCTTCTTTATCATGTTCACGACGGTGTGGATCACCGGTGGGTCATACAACATAATATATAGATTTTTCAAATAATATAGCAGCAAAAGTAAACATACAATATGTATACAGGGTCTCCCACGACTAGCTGCCATTAGAAGTTTAGAGGAACTAAATGACATGAGAGACTAAAATAGTACATTTTAGGTATAGGGCATTGTACACAAAGTTAATCTAAAATATTTTATAGAATTGAGAAATGTATTCATATGTTAGGGTTGTCATTTGAAAAAATCGACTTTTAATACTTTTCTCGAATTCAACTTCTTATAATTCAACGATCTTATAATTTGAACAGCCTGTATAACTTTTAGAAATATTCTACCGATGTGTCGATAATATGTTACCTTTACAATAATTTTGCCGGCCAACTTTTTTCCAACGGTCACAGGGGATAATTTATAAGTAATTGAAAGTAATCGAGCAGCTGGCATTTTTAAATAAAAAAAATTAATATCTCAAAAACGACACATGTTAGGTATACGGAATGTAACATAAATTTGTTCTAAAATTTAATGAAGATTTAAAAAAATGCGATAAAATACAGGATGTTCCATTTGAAATATAAAAGTTGACATAATTTCCAGTGTAACCGGACGATCGTGGCCAACAATATAAGTCCACAAATTTTCAACCTCTCATTTTATTTGGTTCTCCATATACTTCTAATGGCAGCTCGTCGTGGGAGACCATGTCTATTATTTACTTAGCCGATAAATTTTTAAATTTGAAACTTAAAAAATGAGTGTTTTGTGAAAATAAAAATGTATTTTATTTAATGATGTATTTATTTTCTGATGTAAGTAGTTAGTTATATAAATTAAGGGCCGCAAAGAGTCCCTTCAATTCGGTGAGAAAGCTTACAAACGCTAAGAATAAATATGCAAGAAATGAATTACAATTGTAAGTAAAACTAACATAAATGATTAGGTGTTGCCAATATCATACTCTAATATTCTATTACTTGAACTAATAATAAAATTATGAAATATAATCGGAAAATAGTTAGTACCTTACACCCGTACCGTACTTTAGTTGTTTTGAACACCAATCGTAACAACAGTGAGCACTGCATTGTTCCTGAAGTATTGTCATAGTATCAATTAAATTCAATGCTGAGATAGTACGAAAAGTTAAAGTTAAAACTATACTTAAAGACAAAATATTATATTATGTTAAAAATTCCCCGTTGCTAAGTCTTATTTTTTTTAGCTTAGGTGGCGAAACTTGGACAGTTTTGACCCATTAACTCGAAAAATCCTAACAAGTTAAAGTTAGAATATTAATTAAATTTAGAAGAACATGCCAAAGAAATCGGGAGCGGAGTATCGAAAACTGAGGCAGAAGCGTGAAGAAGAACGTAAGCAACTTGCCGGAACATGGCAAAAATGGCTAACTACTCAGAATACTGATATCGGCTGTTCTTCATCATCCAACGTTTGTTCCGAAGAGAGAGAAAAACGCGATCTATGGCACGGTGTTACGGAAGCGGAAAAAAATGAACCTGAAAAAGAAAATTTATCACTGATCTTGGAGACATCTGAAGAAACGCATTTTTCTGATAATAATGTAGGAGAAGAAACAAACTTATTTGATCCTGCTGATCCCGTCACGTGGGTGCGTCCATATAGCAATTCATTCATCAGCGCTCTTGTGGACAAGGGCCCTAAACAGGATGAAGGGGCTGATTATTCAAAATCAGCTGATAATGAAGGGCGACAATTTTCTTCAAAATGGTTTTTTAAGATCATGCCAAATGGAGAATCTGTACGACGAGATTGGCTTATATTTAGTAAACGCAAACAATCGTTGTTTTGCTTTGCATGTTTGTTATTTGGTAAGTTTACGTACCGTGCACCAAAGTTAGCTGATCCAGTTTGTGGATTTTCTAAATGGAGAAAGTTAAATCCGAAAATTTCTGATCATGAGAACTCCCAGGACCACAGGAATGCATATATTAGTTGGAAAGGATTGGAGAGGCGGCTGAAAACACGGTCAGGTATTGATACGGAATTAGAAAAAAACATCCAAGAAGAAAAAAACAAATGGCGGCATATATTAAAAGCAGTAATAAACGCCATTCTATTTTGTGCCGAGAATAATTTGCCGTTAAGAGGATCTTCAAACGACATTAACAGTACAGACTGCGGTATTTTTCTAAAAATTGTCAATTTAATTGCCAAACATGATCCAGAAATACGCAGCCACGTGGAAGCTTTAAAAGCTCCTGGAAAAAAGATATCATACTTCTCAAACACCATCCAAAATGAAGTAATAAATCACCTTGCTAGTGAAGTAAGAAAAATTATTTTCAGTGAAATCCAAACGGCTAAATATTATTCGATTTCATTTGATTGTACACCCGACACAGCCCACAAAGAGCAGATGACCCAAATTGTCAGATATGTAAAGATTCAACAGGGAATGTGTTCCATCGAGGAAAGATTTATAGACTTTATCGAAACGAAACAAAAAACAGGCGAAGGATTGGCTCAAGAAATTTTACATAAAATGCAAACTGACAATCTCAATATTAAGAACTGTAGAGCCCAGTGCTATGATAATGGTGCAAATATGGCTGGAAAATATAAAGGTGTGCAATCGAGAATTCTGCACGTAAATGAATTCGCATACTTTTTACCATGTTCCTCACACTCCTTAAATTTAGTTGGAGTTCATGCCGCAAGCATATCACCAATAATGATGAAATTTTTTGGAAGTGTCCAAAATTTGTTTGTGTTTTTTTCCTCTTCAACACATAGATGGGATACACTTAAGTCTCATTTATCCATCTCTTTAAAGAAACACTGTGACACTCGGTGGTCATCAAAAAAACAAGCAGTATCTGCAGTTCATAATCAGTTACAAAATATTTTGCAAGCTTTGGAAGAGCTAGTACAGTCAAGAAAGAACGAGGAGACATATTCAAGCGCAAAAAATTTTCTATGCCAAATGAAAGATTTTCAGTTTATTTGTAGTTTGGTAATGTGGAACCGTATCTTAGGAGAAATAGATGAGGTAAATATTCTCCTACAAAAAAAAACTATTACTGTTACTACGGCTTGTAAACTAATCGAGTGTCTTAGAAATACGATATTAGAAATAAGAAACGAAAAGTTTGAAACCTTTTATGAAAAAAGCGCTGCATTGGCTAAACTCATAAATGTAGAACCTGTAGTTAAAAAAAAAAGAAGACGTAAAATTTGTAAACAGTTTGATTATGAATCTATGGATAGCGATTTAAACGAATCAGACAAATTTCGTTTAATATATATCGAGGCTATTGATACAATAATTGAGCAGCTCACCTGGAGATTTGAAAAACTTCGTCAGATTTCAAAAGATTTTGATTTTCTTAGTGGGTCGAACATAATTTCACTTGACGAAGATGCTCTTAAACAACATGCTTTTAACCTTACAAATAAATATAGAAATGATTTAAGCGGGCAAGATTTTTTGTGTGAAATTTTAAGTGCGAAAAAATTATTTCGGTCTCTAAATGATAACTTTGAATTAATGGAACACTTAGAAATCTTACAACTAATTCATCAGTTTGAGTTAACTGCCAATTACAAGAACATGGAAACTGCATATCGTATATTTCTTAGTATACCGGTAACTGCTGCATCAGCTGAAAGATCCTTCAGTAAACTTAAATTGGTAAAAAATCATTTAAGAGCTACAATGGCTCAGGCCAGGCTTGCCAATTTAAGTTTGCTTTCAATAGAATGTAATGTTGCTCGATTATTAGATTTGGAAAAAATAATTGATGATTTTGCCTCTTTGAAGGCTAGGAAAATAAAGTTTCATTAGCTACAGTCATGAAGAAATTCGAAAAATTAATCGACGTATATATGTCGATTATTGGCACCTTTTTAAACCACCTCCAATACGGCTTTCAATATTTTTAACATCAACATAACGTATCAACCCCCAACATAACGTATCAGTTATTGTAATAAGCTTAATATTTTTGGTGATATCGATAAACATATGACTGGACAAGATTAAAGTTCAGGAACGTCGGTACACGTCTACAATTTAAGCGCAGGTTTCTCACAATCTTGTTTCGTTGGGCGGTTGACCCGATTTCGCAAAAACTTACGGGATGATTCGTGGATTCCTGCATTCGTGGATTGACTCGCTATCGGACAAATTAGAATACATCGGTTTCATCAATAATTAAATGTTTTATCCAACTTTATTTGGAAAAAAATTAATTCTTTTTCATTTTTTATATCTTTCGTTCTAAAATGCCCAGTCAATTCCACAATTATCTTTTTTTTTAATAATCCTAGTTTGCGCGATAGCAAGTCAATCTGCGAATATAATGCAGCAATGATGTTTTAAATCGGCCCGTTAGTTTTTGCGAAATTGTTTCAACCGCCCAACATAACAAGGTTTCGTGAAAACTGTGCGTAATTGTAGACGTGTTGTGACATTCCCAAACATTAAATCTTGTCCACTCATATTTTTATCTATATCTCCAAAACTATTGAGCTTATCACAATAAATGATCCGTCATTTTAAAGCGGAGAAATGTGGATAACTACGATTGAAATATGTAGGTATTAGAGGTGGTTCAAAAAGGTTCCGATAATCGAGATATAGGTAACCGGTATCGGCGGGCCGCTCGACTTTTAGCGATGGAATAGTTAATTGTTCGAATTACTTAATGAAATTATTACTGTTTATGTTTTAACTGTTGTGCAATCAAAATATGCAATTAGAACATTCGTTTTTGAAAATGTTGCACTAGAATGTACCTAATATACATAGATTATTGTTCTTTTCATTAAGTAACATGTTCTTTTTATGTTGCATTAATGTTATCTTATTATGTGTAGAAAGATGTTTTATTTTTTTCGGTAGGATGCCTATGTAAGCGCCGTATGTACCTATTTCAATATATTATTTATTCTTTATTCTGACTTTTATTTTTTATTGATTACATTTACAGCAATTTTTTAATTAGATATTTAAGTAATTTTGGCAAAAAGGGGGGTGGGGTGGGGGCGCGTTTGCTTTGTTTTCGCCCCGGGCGCAGTTTTGTGTTAACACGGCCCTGATATCATTGACTCAGACCGCGGAAGTCTACAATTTAGATTTTACACAATAAGGTTGTAAACAAGATTTTGATGGAAGCGGATAGATCTAATAATATGGAGTTCGCAGATTATCCGATTAGTAGTGAATACTAAATTAAGTTTGCTTGATAAACCCAAAAAATATTTAAAAACTATGCCCGATTTTGTTATATAAATATTCAAAGTATTAACAGTTTCAACAGTTTATTTATTAATAATATACATGCACAAACAATATAAAATAAATACAACTCTTGATATATTACAAACGTCCGCTCTCAGCGTTTATACGCTCAGAGTATTATTACTTAAAAATATCAAAAAACTTACAAATTTAGCATCGTAAATTTGTAGACACGTAGAATATTTTGCAGATCACTCATTAATTTTAAATAGTAATCCCGACACCCGATTAAATTGCCAAGAATTCCCATGGGACTTCCAAATGCCTGCTTGTGGTTCTGTTATCTTATTGACTCATTTTGCCATTATTTTTTAATTCGGTAATCTGTCGCCGGATATCTAAATTTGTTTGGCGAGGCATAATCACCGTGTCGTTATATGGTATTGTATCCGTAAACACTGTTCTCCTAGTAACTAATGCACGTGCGATCCCCAGTACTGGCGGCGTCGCTGTCGATCCCTTCACCCGCTCGCCCCACAGACCGAACAGCGCCGCGTCAATTGCAGCAATCATGAACTGCTTCAATCGATCTTTTGTAGGGAAAATGCAAGATAAACAATGATTATGTAATAAACTTTAAACCTATGACTTATTGGGTAGCCTATAGTCTATATTTCATTATTCTAGCTCTATTAATAACGGAATTGCTGGCTTGCATAATATAGCTTTTTGTGGGTCAACAACTATTCCAATGATTTTATAAAACGGCACATTGAAAGCTAGTGATCCGAAGGTGATTTTAGTTTTTATTCGTTGAAATCTATGGATTATTTCCGGAGTAATTAATTGCTAAAGTTAAACGAATGAAATTGTCTTCCTTCTTAATTTGGAAAAATCGGGAAAACGCCAGCATCTACAGCTTTATAATTTTTGAGTTGTAGCATATTAATCAAGGACAGCATCAGAATTTTTTCAAACTTTTTGCCCCTACTTTTGCGACAAAATCAAACAATAAATAGAAAAAAGAATCGAACCGTCACTGGTCGATTTAGTGAAAGTAAAGTAAGGATAGGATAGAAAAAAGCCCAAGTACTTTGTTTGGTCAATTTTGGGGAAATTTATAATCAATTCAATTAAAGATTGAAACAAGTTGAGTTTTTATGTAAGCATTTTTGAAAATGGCGGCTTTGAGGGGTGAAGCACGAAACGCACACGCGGTAATTAATTAATAATTAATGAAAGTTAAGGGGTGTACTCTTGCAACTGTATTTTGTAAGTTAAAATAAAGCAGTACTAACGGAATTAATTAATAGGGATGTTGCAGAGTAGTTGGATTCATTTTATTTTTGTTTTTCGCGTAAATTGTTGGGAATACAACGGCAAAACAGGTAGTAGCAGATGTTCCGAAGATATAGAGGTCCCAAGTATCCGGCAAACCGCACGTGAATGGAAAATCCCCATCAGCTCCAGGTACTCGAAGTTTCATCCAGGAATCCCGAAGTCATGCAGTGGCACGTGTGAAACCGGCTGTCGTCTCCGTTACGTATGAAGCAAGAAATCGTTCTAGAGATGTAGTGGTCGCAAACAGGCCGCGAGAGGCGCAAAAGGCCAAGAAAAAAATTACAAGGGTGCAGGCAAATATACTGCGCTTTGTACGACGAAATTAGTGCCGGTAGATTTACAACGGTTGTAATCTACAGCAAGCAAAGCCCAGCACGCTTCATAAAATGAGCTGACAAAAAACGCCCAAAGAGAGCCGTAGGGTCAAAAATTACGAAGTAACAGATGACAGAATTCCTGCACTTTTGTACGTCGTTGGTGTAAAAAAAATGACTACATGACAACGCAAAAAGATGTATTATCAGGGCCTAAGTGTCGCTGGACAACGATGGAGCTCGCTGGAAATTAATGGGCCACCGATGACGCTAGGAGGAAACTGGACGGAGGATAAAACCGAGGCGAGGAGCAAGGAAAATCATTTCACGTTTGCGGCTGTATTTGAAGATGGATAAGAGATAATGTAAGTTATGATGTAATCGGGCTGCTATGATACTGCTTCAATGTTGTTTTTTGTTTTGTTTCATGTGACCAATGACCCAGAGGAATGCGACATTCGCTTGGGACTTTGGGATCCGAAGCCAAATCAACATCGCAGGACCTCAGGACCAAGACCGAATTCTTGTGGGGTTTTATTGTGTCATATCTGTTTTCATTTCAGGAAATCGAAAAATGTACAAGAAGAAAAATTTGTATGTCAAACATTGTAATTAGCAATTAAGAGAATTGTTTTGTAAGGGGAGATGCTACAATCAGCAATTTGTTTATTTAGTTTTGTTTTGAGATAAATAATTTGTTAAATAATTGTTTATCTTTGCGTCGGTGGAATGTAATAAGTTGTGATTTCACGCGTAGGTTTGAAAAGAGGATTTGCATATGCACGCTGGTGTATTTTGTTTTAAGATGGATTCGAGGTTGGTATCACCCATGAGTATTTTTTGCCAAAATCATCAAAATATTTGTCAAATCGTGGCTAGCTAGTTTAATTTTAACGCAGACACGAATTATCTCAATGAAATAGATTATCATGCAGCTAAACTATTAATTTTATATATTGTATGATAAAGTCATGTGCCTGGGCACATCAGATTTATTCATCATGATTGGTGCATATGGTGGTAATATCGATGCTGAAGTGTTTGCTAATGCTTCTTTTGGAAGATTAGGGTTGGCAAACGACTCTAATTTAGAGTTGCCAGAAAAGCAACCTCTACTATCAGCTGACTCTTCACCATAGCGCTAGTAGCCGACGTAGCATTTCCGTTAAGAGATAACATATAACGTCTATATCCAGGAAAAAAGCTTTTTGATCGGTATAGGCTTTTTTTTAACTATCGCCTTTCACGAGCAAGAAGAGTGGTAAAAAATGACTTTGGCATCACTGCTCATACCTGCCGTTTTCTCTTGAAACGAATCGAAGTTAACATTGAGTTTTCCACAGTAATAACTGTTGCATTTTGCACGCTGCAAAATTACCTATTTCCGGGAAAAAAATATCATAATCACTCATTTAGTCCATCACACACAACAACTTTCGTCGGATGCAACGCAAAATAATGCAAATACCATGAACAACAATCAAAGAAAACGACATACAAGACCTATCGCATTCTATGGACATTCAGAACACCTCTGCTAACTGGTTCACTTCACCGGCAGGCGAAGTTCCATGGTAATACGGAGTCATTAAACATTGATTTCAATTTATACCTAATTAATTAGCTGTATTCATTCATCCAAAACATATATAAACATATACCCTTTGACTGCATTTCATTAGCAACTCCCCTCCAAGCATTTTCCCGCGAATTACCACTTTTGTAGGCGGATAAGGTCTTGTTTAGCGGATGTGTTTCAACCGTCAAATATTAGTTGCTCCTCCATATTCAACGATGCAGGCATTCCGGCAAACTGCGGCAAACGCAAGCCAACTGATGTTTGTTTTACTGCATCCGTCACCCTGCCGCGCTGCGCTGCGCACGCTTTGCTGCAACGGACCCGGTGGACGCCTTCACATTAAACGCCATGAAAATAAAATATTTGCCGTGACGGAGATCGCTTTAATCGGGTGGAATACCCATTGAACGGATGACAACGTAGCGTCAATTGACGACGCAGCAGTACGGCAGTGCAGCATACAGCGCCGTAGTCGGTGCAATATTCGCTTCACACGGCAGACCCTTTTTTTGTCAGGGGAAAATCTTCGAATGACACTGGCCAGAGTCTCATAGGCCAATAGTGTGAGACTCGACTCACTAAAAACCCCTCTGTTTGCCGCTATCTGGGATCGATGAATCTGGGACCGCTCACGCATTTCTTCAGACCATCAGCGATAAAGGTGTTATAGGTTGTATATATGCCAGTGTCTAGGTTATTCTGGTCTCTCCGCTTGTAATACTCGCTCGCACTCCATCTTGGTCTTCATAATTTCAGTCAGTAGTTCCATGACAATTTCCGCCCTATCCCCTGATCCAACAACCAGTTCGGCCGCTGATTCAGTTGTGATGTCGGCGTCCACTCTGATCTCTGCTCTTCGTCTAAGTTCCACGAACCTGGCGCACTCGAAGATGGTGTGTCGGGGGGAGTCCGCCTGCCCGCACCTGAACGAGCACAGGTCGGACTCGTGTGACAAACCGCTCCCGCCGTCTCTTCTCTCTTTCCCCAATTTCTTGCCCGCTCCCATGCAAGAAGGTCGAGCGGGGGGCATCCGGCAAGTGCACCCAGCGCTTCGGTAGATGCGGTGCGGTAAGCCTATGTGATGGCGATGGTATACTTCCTCTCTATTGTTCTTAGTGTTTTGACGTTTTTTCATAATTCTAGGCTGGTTCCCACACCGGGGCTGCATACAGGACCACCGAGGTCACCACCGTCGCTAATATTCTTCTTTGTGTGTGGGTCGGGCCTCCAATATTTGGCATCAGCCGGGACAGCGTGTTTTGGATTATCGCGGCTCTCTCTGCGCACTTGCTGATATGGGTGGACATGCGGAGGTTCTTATCCAGATGGACACCCAGATATTTCACTGATCTGCTACTGGTGATTGTGGTATCCCCAACGTTCACCGATATTTGGGTTAACTTTCGATGGCCCTCCAGGATGATGACTTCTGACTTGCTCTCCACTACAAGACCCATGTCCTTGAGCTGGTCAGTAACTCTTCGGATTGCGTATTCCGCTTTATCTTTTATGTCATCCTCTGTGGCTCCCTCGACTATCAGTGCTAGATCGTCAGCGTATCCGAGAGCCGTTACACCCCTCTCCTGTGGTAGTGACAGGACGCTATTGTAGAAGGTGTTCCATAGCTCCACCAACAACGGAACCCTGCGGCACACCGCAGCTCATCATCCGGCGCCGTAGTCGGTGCAATCTTCGCTTTAATCGGGTGGAATACCCATTGAACGGATGACAACGTAGCGTCAATTGACGACGCAGCAGTACGGCAGTGCAGCATACAGCGCCGTAGTCGGTGCAATATTCGCTTCACACGGCAGACCCTTTTTTTGTCAGGGGAAGATCTTCAAATGACACTGGCAAGAGTCTCATAGGCCAATAGTGTGAGACTCGACTCACTAAAAACCCCTGTTTGCCGCTATCTGGGATCGATGAATCTGGGACCGCTCACGCATTTCTTCAGACCATCAGCGATAAAGGTGTTATAGGTTGTATATATGCCAGTGTCTAGGTTATTCTGGTCTCTCCGCTTGTAATACTCGCTCGCACTCCATCTTGGTCTTCATAATTTCAGTCAGTAGTTCCATGACAATTTCCGCCCTATCCCCTGCGCCAACAAGCAGTTCGGCCGCTGATTCAGTTGTGATGTCGGCGTCCACTCTGATCTCTGCTCTTCGTCTAAGTTCCACGAACCTGGCGCACTCGAAGATGGTGTGTCGGGGGGAGTCTGCCTGCCCGCACCCGAACCAGCACAGGTCGGACTCGATTTTTTTTAAATTCTTTGGGATACGTGCCGAAGCATCCATGGTCGGTAATGGCCTGCGTCGCGTAAAAGTTTGTCGGCGGTGATTTCTCTCGCCATTTTTTCACGTCCCGGATGAAAGTAGCTGCCCATCCGCGGTATGTCTGCCACCGTTGTTGCCACTTCTCCATCATCAGCGAACAAACCGCTCCCGCCGTCTCTTCTCTCTTTTCCCAATTTCTTGCCCGCTCCCATGCAAGAAGGTCGAGCGGGGGCATCCGGCAAGTGCACCCAGCGCTTCGGTAGATGCGGTGCGGTAAGCCGATGTGATGGCGATGGTATACTTCCTCTCTATTGTTCTTAATGTTTTGACGTTCTTTTCATACTTCTAGGCTGGTTCCCACACCGGGGCTGCATACAGGACCACCGAGGTCACCACCGTCGCTAATATTCTTCTTCGTGTGTGGGTCGGGCCTCCAATATTTGGCATCAGCCGGGACAGCGTGTTTTGGATTATCGCGGCTCTCTCTGCGCACTTGCTGATATGGGTGGACATGCGGAGGTTCTTATCCAGATGGACACCCAGATATTTCACTGATCTGCTACTGGTGATTGTGGTATCCCCAACGTTCACCGATATTTGGGTTAACTTTCGATGGCCCTCCAGGATGACGACTTCTGACTTGCTCTCCTCTACGACAAGACCCATGTCCTTGAGCTGGTCAGCAACTCTTCGGATTGCATATTCCGCTTTATCCTTTATGTCATCCTCTGTGGATCCCTCGACTATCAGTGCTAGATCGTCAGCGTATCCGAGAGCCGTTACACCCCTCTCCTGTGGTAGTGACAGGACGCTATTGTAGAAGGTGTTCCATAGCGTTCCACCAACAACGGAACCCTGCGGCACACCGCAGCTCATCATCCTTGCCTCGCCGTCAGGAACGTCTCGACAGGTAAGTTGATATCATCCTCCGGAGGGCTTTCGTGATGCCTGCTGTCTCTAGGGCTCTTCGAACCTCGTTCCAGGGAACCGAATTGAACGCGTTCTTTATGTCAATCAGCACCATTATGCATAGACGCCTATGCGTTAGCGATGTTCTACGCAGTTCTTTTATCGTGTTCATTATGACCATAATGGCGTCGATCGTTCCCCTGGCCTTCCTGTAGGCATATTGGTGGTCACTCAACGCACCTGTCGCTTCTAGTTGGTCTGTGAGTCGCTTATTGATGAGTCTTTCAAGGAGCTTTCCAATCGTGCAGGCAGAGGGGGCGGTATGACTGCTCCTTACCCGTTTTTTAGGTTTTTCAACTAGTACTAGTTTTGCCTCTCTCCATACTTCGGGGAATTCTCCGAGTTTGAGGCAGTTGTTAAATACTCGTAGGAATGATTGTGGATCGGCTTCTACACAAGTGGTAAGTATATCGTTCGTAATTTTATCTGTGCCTGGTGCCTTTTTCGCCTTCATTTGTTTCAGGGCACTCGCCAACTCTTCCTCAGTGAACGGATCGTCCAGCTCGTCCCGCCGAAGTGGAGGTTGTCGACCGCAGCCCTGCGGCGTCAGAGCCAGGAACAGCTTCTTATATTGATCGTGCACAGTAGACTTGTCGAGCTGTCCAGCATGTCTCACCCCCAGTCTTTTGTAAGTATCTGGTATGCAGTTCCCCATAGGTTTTGTTCTAACTCTCCGCAGAGTTCCTTCCATTTCTGGTGTTTTGAACGTTTTATCGTTATGTTCAGTTCTTTTTTGGCTGTTTTATAGTCCCGTTTCGCTGCTTCTACGGTCACTTCTGATGATCCGTGTCCCTGGGCTCTCAAACGTTGCTTTCTCTTATGAATACAATCTTTCCTCAAAGGCGCAATCTGGGGTGTCCACCAGTATTTCGGTTGTTGATGTTTGTTCGCTGCTCTATTTTTGAGAAGGGTTTTATTGCAGGCGTCAGTGATTCGTGCTACGAGACCCTCAGCGGACTGATCCCTCCTGGGCGATGAGATAAGAACATGATCACTAAGCATCTCCGCATCTTCGTGGGTCTTCCAGTCGTGTACTGTGTGTGCTATACTTTCCGACACCAGCGTGAGGTCTATAATAGAAGAACCCCTTGGGCCACGAAACGTTGCGACCCCCGGGGAATACGTCAAAACCAAACTATTTTTTACTATCCACTCTTCTAGCAATTGGCCTCTCCTACTGTATGTTCTGTCCCCCGCCAATGATGTTCTTGCGTTAAAGTCACCGCAGATGACCGCCGGTGTTCCACTGTCTCTTATATGTTTCTCTAGGCTTAGCAGCATCGTCTCAAACTCAGGGCACGGCCGGTTCGGCGAAAAGTAGACAGACCAAAAGAAAAGCCCATCAATCTGTACGCCGAGGAAGCCGTCGTCGATTCTCCATGCGGTAGGTCTTCTGGACCAATCAGGTACTTGTATAAACTCTTCTCTTTTCTGTTTTTAGTTTCTCCGCTCTTCTCACATTTGGTTCTTGTCCGAGGGTAATGTTCGTTCGGTTTTCGATCATTTCGGCTTCCAGTAGGTCGTGCACCACCCACCTCCGGTTGCAATTTAATTGCATTATTCTGATTTTTTTGTGGCATTGGATTGTTGTGTTATCGCCTTGCTGCTCTCCGGACTGCTGCTCCTCTGTGGACTCCGTTCTTCTTTTTTGAGAGTTTTTGCTCTTGTCCTTCTTTGCCTTCTGCTGCTGCCACCGGTTTTTCTGTTTCTGTGTGTTCGCATCCACCGCTATGTGGTCTTCAAATAAGCGTGGATACAGATTTATCTGGCCTTCTTCTGTCATCTCCATTGAGTGCTCTTCCATCTCAGCTTCTGGATTCAGCTCGCATACGTTTATCGTTGCTTCGATTGGTTCCGTATGTGTATGACCCATCTCTTCGTCGTCCACACTTCGGTTCGTGCGCCCTCGCTTTACGTTCTTAAGTTCTCTAGCGTATATCGGGCATCTAATTGTTCCTCCTCTGTGCCCTTCTTTTTTGCAATTCGGGCAATATGAGTCGTTTTCGCAATTTGATGTTTGGTGACCTTCTTGGGCGCAATTATAACACTTTTTCGACAGGTCCCCCTCTTCGCAGTCTCTGGCCATGTGGGATGGTGACCAACATTTAAGACATTTTGTAATTTTTATTTTCTCTTCTATTGTGCACATTGCCAATCCGATTCTTATTCTTTTTTTCTTATTAATTTATTTGCTATTTGCTTTTCCATTGTCACCGTCACCGCGAGCCTGCTTCCTGCTAGTGGTCTCAGGCTGCTAGTCTCTAGTTTTGGTTCTCTTTCTCCAGTCTCCAGTCTTATTTCTTGATTTATTTTTTCTATCTCCGTTGTTGCCATCATTCCTCTAATTATGATTGTTTTCCTTTCCTGGTTACCCGTCACTTGCCTAACTTTTTGTTGCCTATTCTCACTCAGTGTTTTTGGAACCTCTTGGAGGGCTTCTCTATTCTTCTGCATCGTTATCAGAACTCTTCCGTCTCTGGTCTTTCTTATCTCCTCTATTTGGTTTATTTCCGGCTTGCCTTTCATTCTCTCACTTATGTCCCTCACTATCTCCTCGTACTTTCTTTCTTTATTTTCTACTACTATAGCGTATGTTCTACGTTCGGGCTTCTGCTTCCTTTCTTTGCTATCCTCCTCTATCTTTCCACTGGTTGTATATATTATTACTTTTGTCGCTTTCCTCTTAAATATCGTCTCCAGCATCTTCCTCTGTGTGCTCAATTTCATTGTCCTCAAGTGATGGATGACTATTTCCGTCTCATCAATGGTTTCATCCGCTAGTCTTTCCATCTTTTCCCAGAGTTCCTTCTCGGTTCCTTTGATGTTTATTTGTATCACCTTCTGTCTGTTGTCTGTTTCGTTGTCTCTCATCTTGATTTTGGTTGTCATCTCTATCTGTTCATAGTCCCGGTTTAATTGCGCGAGAATTGGATAAGTCTTACTAAACTGGTTTTGTATACTTTTGTTCATTTCTATGTCGTCCTCCTCTACCAACACAACTCTAGTTTCCACATCTTGCTGATAGATGGGGTTTCCCTCTTTAACATCTGTGTACCAGAAATAGTTGTCCTTCCACTCTTCTTTCTCTAGCTCCTTCCATTCCTCGTAGGTTTTTATCTGTAGGATTCTTTGCCTGGTTGTCGGTCCTCGTATTCCTTCATTTCCTCTGCCGTCTCCGTCTGGGTTTCCATCTTTCTAGTTTGCTTTCGGCTCTTTGCTTCCTCTGTGTGTTTCGGGTGTTTGCCTTCTGAGCCATTCTTGTATATCCTTCTTTTCTAATGTGTGTGCCTCTCTTTCTAGTTTTTGTATTGCTGCCTTTATTTCTCTTTTTGTGTTCTTTTCCTCATTTTTCCTAAGTAGGAGGTTACTTACTACTATACTTAGTGTTATTGCCTGTTCTTTGTTCTTTTGGTTTTGTTCATCTGTCGTCTCATCGTCCCCACTCCATGTTGTCTCGTTTCCACCACCTATCTTCTTCCTTTTCTTGGTTTCCTTTTTAGGCGTGGTCTTTTCCGATTCCTTACTATGCCTAGGATTCAGGCGTGATTCTTTGTCTTGTCGTGATAAGATAGACCAATAATTTGGCGGTCCCACCGACACTGGCGCTTTACTTCCGCTCTCAGTTTCCTCGTCAGAATCCGCCATCTTTATGATGGTGTTATCTAGGTCGTTATCGTCCCATCTCAGGTCTCCTGATAGTGTGGAGATTGTCGAGAATCTTCTCTCTTCTTCTGGTGTTGCCATTGCCGGCATCGGGCTGTCACAATGTGGTTCTTTGTCAGCTGATTTCGATACAAGCGGGGGCGTACGCCGTATTCTGCCACCTCGCCCGAAGGCAAGGGTCGTGTTCGGGATGTCGTCATGTTCCCGGTAAGTGTTGCGTGGTTCCGTCGTCGTTGGGTCATCCAGTCGCTGGGGGGTGACCCATCACCACCCAGTCCTTTACCGAGGCTACTTTTGCCGTACACGTGTGGTTGTGGAGATTGAAGGCCTACCTTACCCCCCATTTTATCCCTACTGGCAGGCCACGGTGGAGAATGAGAGTAAAACCCCATTTGGCAGAGCACCGCAGGGCCGCTACTTAATTCACCGCCTTGCCAAACGGGGCCCGGAGCCGTGCGCGACCGCGTGACGTGCGATTACCCAAACCTCGGCATGGCAAACACCTTGTTTTACGTTCGTATCCATGGGCATGCAAGGTCGTTGTCTTGGGGCAGTCCGGGACATACACAGAGCTTCACAGAAAGTTCCAAGTCGAATCCAGTGGCCATGTTCGCGCCAGGTCGTCATCGGAGGTGTCCAGGGATCTGGAGTAAGGAGAGGAGATTGCGAAGAGGGACCCTATAAAAACGGCGTGCTTTAACAGGTGGGTCAGGAACCCCGTGCACGCCGACGCACGTAACTACCCATTGATGCTATCACTGGGTAGTATCCCTGAGGAAGAGGATGGCGGGCAAAGGAGAGTCTGATATTGGGAAGGGAGTATCAGACACAGCTCGGGAACCCCGTGCACGCCAGCGCACGTATTCGCCGAGAATAATCGGCGAGATCCCTGAGTGATCACACGGCAGACCCGGCAAATGCACTCCACACGTATGTATCAAATCGGCCACGATGGAACCCCGTTGCGTCAATACAATAGTGCTCGACTACTCATTTCATATTGAGTGTACAGTACTCAAAATTTTGAAATTTGATCGTTGAGTTGATAGTCAATACTGATTTTTTGAGAGTATTAAGTTTTCTACTCAATACTGGGCAAATTCTTAATTTGAGTGTTGAGTAGATACTAGCGCTTATTGAGAATTCTATTCAATATTCAAAATTTTTAATTTGGGTGTTGACCGAGTATCTAGTCTAGATACTCAATACTAAAAAAAATAGTATATTGAGTATCTCCAAACAATCAAACTTAAAAAGAGGCCCACATTTTTAATTTGAGTGTTGAGTAGATACTAGTGATGTAAAGTTTCGTTACTTTTGAGTACTTGTAACTACCCGTTACTATTAGGTACAATACCCGTAACTTAGTACCCGTTAGTTACTTTGCACCCGCTACTTTCTACCCGTTACTTTGTTCAACTAGTACCGATTGAATACTCAGTACTGTTTGATGTTCTACCTATATACGAGTACACGTATATCGTTTTTGCCGCCAGCGTACACTAACGAATTTTTTTTTTTCGTGGCTGTATAAATATTACCTAATTAATCTTGATAGGACTTCTCATTAAAGTATTTGTATCTCAAACAATAATCAAGAAAATATAGATCATAATTCGTTCAATAGTTCTTGAGTTATATCGAAAGGAGATCTCATTTCGTTTTCGCTGCAGTCGTGTTATATGTGCATTTACTTTTTCAATTTCGTTTTGTTGGTTTTTATTCATATTTTGAACACAATTTTACTCACCTCTATTAATACTCTTCCAGTGCGTAATTATGAAAAATAATAAAATAACCGCATTATATAATATTTATATATTAGTTTTATACAATATATACATATACTCACTGACTTATTATATGTATAACAACAACTAGTCAAGGATTGAACTAAATGGAGTCTTTTATAACTTCGGGAGTTACGATACAATGTTTCGGGATTCACATAATTTTCACCCGACGACGGCAAAGCCAGAACGAATTCCTATTAACTGAACTGCCGTATTTCTTATAGCAGATGACGCAGGTTCAGTAAGTTTATATTATTCAATGGGCCAAGTTTTACAATCAAGCAAACTAAAGGGGAACAGATTATCACTTTTAAAAAGTAATACCCTCAAATTTTACGTAAGTCCAATGTTAAACATGAACACTTTATTCTAAAACTCCTATCTGGCATCCATGTTATTTGATTTAAACCAAGCGGTGACGGGGTATGCTTGGTTTTCTGAGCTTAGTTGCATAGCGAAAAGTCGACGTTTAGTTGCTATTATATGGTGGTACGTATTACAGAGCTGAGTGGGTTACTGGTAGAACATTCGAAACCAGTACCGGTAGTAAAAGTAACGGGTATACGTTCATTTCGGTACCCGTTACTTCGAATCTCGCCGACTACCCGGTACAAAATAACTAATAGTTACATCACTAGTAGATACTCAATACTAAAACAAAATGAGTATTGAGAATCTACTCAACAGCAAAATTTAAAAAAAATGAGTATTGAGTAATAGTCGCGAATTATCGCATTCAGAGAGCGGAGGATTATACCGTACGTTTCCCCGAACGCTAGGCATAGCATTTACGGAAGAACGGCAACGTCGCTCTCCCCACCCGGCGTATTTGTCAGCGGCTCGCCGATGCGCGCTTCGTGAATCGTGGGCTAGTACCACAGTATAGAGAAACGCTACGCTAGCGTAGCGTAGCGTATATCTATACTGTGGCTAGTACATAGCTAATAGTTTGTGTTCGCAGGACTGGTACGCATTTGTACTTCTGTTAAAAAGGCACGTACATGGTCCATACATAATTTCTAAATTCTCTTTTATTGTCAGAAAATAATATGCAAAAATAAAAACGCTATTCTCAAAAAAAAACTATAAATTAACAAATATTCTACTACGAATAAACAATTTAAAAAAAATTATTTTAACTCGGGCTCAAAGATTCCGCCTTGCGCTGCAAGACAGTATCCGAGCCGGTTGTAAATGTTGTCCCTCACGCCAGATAGCGTTACGGCTGGTACAGTGTTGGCAGCTTCTGTAATTTTTGCTCTCAACTCCTGTAAATTATGTGTCTTATTGACTTCATCAACATAAATGGTATTTTTAGATAACCCCACAAGAAAAAATCGTTCGGGGACAGATCAGGTGATCTTGGGGACCAACGAATGTCGCCTGTCTCACTAATAAGACGGTGAGGAAACGCGGTTGTTAAAACTCTCGCACCCTGGCCGCGTTATGAGCAGGGCAGCCGTCTTGCTGAAACCAAACATCATCCTGATCAACTTCGGGAAGGTTATAAATGGCGGGAACTACTTGCTCTTCCAGCAAAGTGAGGTACTTCTGGGCGTTAAGAGATCCATCGATAAAGAATAGACCAACTAAATGATTGCCTAGAATACCAGTCCAAACATTTAGTTTTTCGGGATATTGAGTACGGTAAGCATACCTTCGGTGCTGATTTTGTTGGGCCCAATATCGAAAAATGGAAGGATTATGTTTACCATGTAACGGAAAAGTCGATTCATCAGTAAAAATAATATTTTGTATAAAATTTTCATCTGCGTTCGCCTTTTCCATTACAGTTTCACAAAACTCCATTCTACGAATAGTGTCCTGTGCGAAGGTTGTGCGAAGGAGTCTTTGAGTACTTATAACTCCGGAAATCACCCATCTTCAGAGCCTTAGCAACGGTTTTGTTACCAATACCCAATTCCTTGCCAATCCCTCGAGTGGATTTGTTATCGTCCAGTACTACAGAACCGCAGATTAGTACATCCCGTCGTTCTTTTGCCTCAATTTCTTGTGGACTTATCTCCCTTGGATGACAAGTACTGCAGCACTTAAGAGAAAGATATTTTTCAAATTGATGCACAATATTGAAAATGGTTTGTCTGCACGGGATAGGTCTGCCTTCAAAAGTGATTGCAAATAAATCCACGCACTGTTGCGCCGAATTGCCACTGTAATACCACTTGATGATCTGAAGCTGTTCTCAAGTTGTAGAAAACAAGCTAAAATCTACATTTTCCGACATAACAAACGAAATAAAAGACCTGCATGTGAAAGTTAATAAGATTGAGAATGCCAATCAAGAACTTTTAAAAGACAATAACGTGCTATCATTGAAACTTGACAGCTTGGAGCAATACACCAGAAGAAATAACATACGGATCTTTGGCATGATAGAGGAGGACAAGGAAAAAGTTGATGAAAGAGTTTTGCAGATAATAACGGAGAAAATGGGCATAATCCACATGGATATATTATCTATTGAAAGAGCTCACCGAATTGGATACCGGAACACCAAAACAAACCGCCAGGTGATTGTAAAATTTCTGAGCTACAGGGATAAAGCTACAATTATCCAAAACAGAAGTAAACTTAAGGGAACCGGTATATTCATATCCGAAGATTTAACGAAGGCTAGACACGGTTTATATCTGGATGTTCAAGGAAAATTTCAAAAACAAGATGTCTGGACCGTCGACGGAAACATTTGTGTAAAAATTAATGGTAAAAAATGCATCATAAGAAACGAGATCGAACTGCAAAAGATACTGAAGGAAAATGATACTGGCGACCATCAAACAGGAAATTGAGAAGAAAGGGTTGCTAAAAGGAGAGTACATTTTATTTTTCGTTTATTATAAATTATTATATAAGTATTAATTTGTTGAACATTCAATTGTCGATATTTCATATTTGTTTCCATAATTAATTTACGGGTCTTTACTTATTGAGATAAACTATTCGGGTCTTTGTGGGACCGTTGGTTTGGGTGGGTTTACTTGTTGGCACATTGCTTATTATTTGTATTGTTTATTGAAACAGCTGTTTTGCATTTTGTACTTGCCATGTCTGATATTCTGAATCTTTCTAGATCACTTGATCACTATGGAGAAATTGAAACAATTGTATGTGAGGGACCCACTTGCGGTGATCTATTAAGCCGGCGACTGCCCGAGGAACGGGAATTACTGAAGGTTATACATATGAACATAAGAAGTATTCAGAAAAATTTCGATCAATTTGTGGTGTTGCTCCAGGGTGTGGGTTTGTCTTTTGATTTGATTGTTTTTACTGAAACCCATGGTCTGCCTGGTGATGGTGAGTGGTTTAATATCCCTAATTACTCTTTACACAGTAGTAATGGCAACTTTAATAAGAGTGATGGTGTAGTTGTGTATATAAAAGATTCTATTAAAATTATAAGCATAGAAAATTATAAATTTACGACCAATACGTACTCCAAACTTATTTTGGAGAAAGACTCCCAGATATTTGAGGTCCTTGCAGTTTACAGGCTACACTCTGCTGATGTTGTGACTTTTTTTACGGAACTTGGACAGTTGCTAGAAACTAAAAAAAAAGAGAATATTGGCTTGCTCGTGGGTGATTTAAACATTGATTTATTTGGGGAAGGTGTTGATGAGACTGAATACAGGAACATGATGAGTGGTATGGGGTATTTGTCTTGTATTAATGTTCATACTAGAGTTACCAACACTTCAAAGAGTTGCATTGATCATGTCTATGTAAGGATTGCTGAGAGCATGGTTTCCACCTTCAGTTTAGCTCCTTTTGTGATTCAATCAGCAATTACTGATCACTATATTACGGGTATAATCATTAGTGCCAAACATGTAAATGGGGTAGTTGTAAATGACGTTGGGAAATGTAAAGGTGTTCAGGTTAACAGAGTAAACTATAAGAAACTAAGAACTATATTGCAAAACTATGATTGGTCCGATGTGTATACAGCACAGAATGTGGATGACGCGACGGGAGTGTTTATCGATAATATAAAAGTGACCACTACTGCATGTTCTGAGATACGAATAATTGAGCCTAATGCTAAAACGAGGAAATTAAAACCGTGGATCACGGCGGGTCTGATACAGAGTATAAGACATCGTGACAAACTTAAGATTCAACTAATTAGAAATCCAAATGATGAATATAACTGTGTACAATATAAAGCTTACCGTAACTATTTGGGTAATCTTTTGCGAATTACTAAAGAAAATTACTATAAAGAAAAATTAGACTGTGCACGTGGTAGTTCTTCGAAGATGTGGTCAGTCCTCAGGGATATGACTGGTGGGTCTCAAAATCGAAGGGACCTGCGTATTGCCGATACTGACGGAAATATTCTTAAAGATGATCACAATATTGCAACTGCTTTTAACGACTTTTTTATTGAAGTCGGGGAAAATTTGGCAAGTAAGACGCAATCGTCAAGAATGGAAAGGCCAATAGACGGCATCGATCCTAACGCAAAATCGTTTTTTCTGGCCCCGGTCTTGGAAGATGAAATAATTAAATATATTTGTGATCTAAGAACAAATTCTGCACCGGGTATAGATGGCATTAGTCCACAGATTTTGAAGGAAACAGTTCAATATATTGCAAAGCCTTTAGCCCACATTTTTAATATGGCCTTCAGAGAAGGTGTCTTCCCAAAGATTTTTAAAAATAGTGTAGTGGTCCCGGTATTCAAGGCTGGAAATAGCTCAATCCTAGGTAATTACCGGCCTATTTCCCTTATATCAAGTCTGTCTAAACTTTTGGAGAAATGCATTAAAAGGCAGCTGATGCAGTTTATTGTGAGGTGTTCGGTCTTAACTGATAATCAGTTTGGCTTTCGTGAGCATTTAAGTACTGAGGACGCTCTTTTTGAACTGACGACCAGTATTCACAACACATTGAATGAAAATAAAAAACAAATAACAATTTTCTTGGACCTATGTAAAGCCTTCGATACGGTCTCCCATAAAATTCTTTTGGAAAAGTTAGAGTTGTACGGCATAAGAGGTTTGCCTTTGGAACTCTTAAGGACTTACATAAGTAATCGTCAACAGTGTGTCAAAGTAAAAAGTGCAGTAAGCGAATTCAAAGAGATCAAATGTGGAGTACCACAGGGAACTGTTTTAGGTCCGATTTTGTTTTTGTTATATATTAATGATATAGTGCATTGTAGTGAAGATAACAATATGGTCATGTTTGCGGATGATACTGCACTGTTGTACCGGGGTGACTCATGGCAGGATGTGAAACAGAAGGCTGAAAGAGGATTAAATAAATTCAAACAATGGCTAGACTCTAATTTACTAACTTTGAATACCTCTAAAACAAATTTTATTGCATTCAGTCCTATAGACAGAAATCGTCCTGATTTTGATTCACTGATGGTGCACGGGTGGGGGTGTCAGGGTCTTAACGGCCAGTCTTGCCAATGTGAAAGAATATGCATCGCTAACAAAGCGAAGTACCTTGGCATCATAATTGATCAAAATCTTAAATGGGCAGAACACTCATTATACATTTCCGGGAAAATTCGAAAGCTAATTCATAAATTTTACCAGCTAAAAAACGTCATGACTGTTAAACTTCTTAGAACGATTTACTATGCTTTGGCGGAATCGATTTTGAGATATGGCATAATTGTTTGGGGCGGTGCATATAGGGTTCATTTGAGGGTGGTGGAAGTCACACAGAAATATATTCTCAAGATCATGATGGGCAGGGAGCGCCGGTATCCGACTAGTGACTTGTTTGGTGAAGCTAAAGTATTGAATTTGAAACAGTTATACATCAAATGCTGCTTGCTGTTTATCTACAAAAATCCTACTAAATGGGTGAGGACCACTCTCTGTCATAGGACAAGACTGGGTTCGGCTGGATGTCTTTCCGTTCCAAGGGTTAAGTTGACAATGTCGTTGAGGTACATTACTTGCCTTGGAGTAAAATTCCACAATTTATTGCCTGATCATATAAAAAAGTATAATAACTTAAATTTATATTCTAAAAGAGTAACAACATTTATTTTGGAACATTCCAATCACCTTTCCAGTTTATTGGACTAGGTGGTTTACCGCTGGTAGTTCACCGCATGGGCTTTTATGTTGACGATCTGTTGCGTTATGTTAATATTGTGTATTGTTTGGGTTTATATAAGTATTCTATGTCAAATTGTGTTATTGTTATAATGGATTATTCATTTTTTTCGCTGCGTGGAGTGTATTTTTTGGTTTTTCCTCGCACACAGGCACCCTGCCTAGGCGAGTTTTCACTGTAGTTGTACCTTTAGTTGTAATACATGAATGTAATGTGCAATGACATGAATAAAATTTGATTTGATTTGATTTGAAATTTGATTTGATTTGTTCTAGCGGAGGATACATCGCCATTGCAAAGATACGAATGTTATGACGCGTTGTTAGATCTGCGAATTCTGCCGTTGCTGGGCTGGTCAGGTGCTCTCCCACCAGTCGGCAGTCCCACTATAATTGCCTGCCCCACTGAACCTACGTTGGCAGTGTTGTCGCGTGATACGCTAGTTTCTATAGACCGATGCCTAATTTTTGGGAACACAACCTGTATAATTGATCACTGAACCTACTCGTGAAGCTAAAACAAATGGCGTTTTTGCTCACAAGTTTACCAATGTAGAGGATATAGATGCTGAAGAACTATTATATGGCACAAGCATTGCAGATTGACGGTACGTTGAAAATATTTACTAGTTATATTTATCTACAAATTTTGTTTTTAAAATCGGTGTGTCAGATTACTCTTACAAGTTTAATAATATTGGCTTGAAACTTCACACAAATCTTCCCCGTGGTATAATCTAATGATATATGTACGTAGGACTTTTGCTGTAGCGTTGTTATTATCTTTTTTATGCATACTTTTATAAACTTGTTTACTCTAAATAGACCAGTGCTGATGCCTTTGAAAATTTTAAAAAGTGAAATGAAATAAAAGTAGAATGAAACCCATTGGAAAAGGAAGAGAATATAACAAAAATGAAAGGAAAAATAATTTACGGGCGATCTGAGGTCGGGAACTGGGAGAGGGTGAGTTTTTAAGGGTAAAAAAACGGTTTATCTCGATTTACGGCAAAACTACAAGTCCTATGGAAAAAAGTTAAATGGCAAAGTTGTAGGTAATAAAAAGATCTACAACTTTTGTATTTGCACGTTTTTCACATAACCTCAAAATTTATGTGAAAAATTCAAATAACCAGGTTTTTGATTTTTTATTTTTATCTTTTACAAAATAAAATTTCTTTCACGAAATTTGGTGAAAACTTGCCTTGTTATGTACCAAAAACACTCTAATTTTTTTTATTCAAAATATTTATTGTTTCATCTTATTTTGACTTATTATCGAAAAAGCAGCCTAATTTTTAATCGAAAATTCTCACGTCAAATTTCTCCTTTTTTAATAAAGTCGGTGGGGTTTTTGTTCGTTGAAATCTCTAGTTTCTGATGGTTAAAAAAAGTATACATTACTATGGCAAATGTTCTCAAAAAATGCAAAGAAATGAAAAAAATTAGAATCCGATTTTTTTTAATCGTTGGGTATAATTTTGAGCTATTTATTAAAATTTATACTTTATTTACTCGAAAAACGTAAGATTCCATGTTACATTGATAAACAGAAAAATTACAAATCCATAAAACACGAACATTGCAAAAAATATGCGAGAATAGTTGTTCTAAATATAATTAAAGCTAGGATTTAAAGTGTACTTCATCTAAAAGAATGTGACTGATGTTTTCTATTAACGGTGTTATTAGTGGGTTAAAATTGATGAAATTCTCAGTGTCAATTCTTAGATAAATAAGGAGTTTGGCTAGGACAAAAGTAATTTTTTGGTAAGATAAAAATAAGTTTTACTTCTACATCTTTCTCTTTTTCAAATATAATACCCCTAGCCAAAATCACAATACAATAATAGATTTTTTATCTAGGTGCAATTTCAGCCCAAACATTATAACTTTTCCGCTAACCGAAAAATGCGATAATTGTCAGATATGTAAACAATGGCCAAATTTCGGCTGTTACATATGGCCACTCTTATTTTCAGTAAAAAAGCTAATTTATTAAATTCTTTTTACATTTGTTAGTATCCATTACTTTTTGTCTCTTTGATGGCATGTCTTCATCGTTAGATTCGAGTAGATCTTCGAAGTCTTCAAGACCATCACCGTCTTCGTCTCCAATATTAGTTCCAGTCTGCATTGGTTCTTCATCCACAATTTCGTCTGAAGTTCTTCGTAGCTTTTTTCTTCTACATTGGAGCATTTTTCAAAACAATGACAATTTAAGCATAAATTTGTGCATTTGAAACCATGTTTTCGGCAGCCACATTTTAAACTTCTACATCCAGTTGCACAGCTGCAGCAAATCGTTTTAAGCAATTGTTCCGGAATTAATTCCTTTTCTGTAAATTTGGGCATAATGCCACGTTGATGTTGCTTCCAGCCCCAATCCGTTGCTGTCAGTTCTTTACCCAGCCAAGTTTGACGCTGATAATATGCCCTGTAATAATGTTGTTCTGCTGCACCTTCTGTGGGTGGGAGATTTGCCAATATGAAAGATGATTTAATTTTTGCCAATTGATATTTTCGAAATCTGAATTGATTCAGCGTTATATTATCATTTTTACATTTATAAAAAGATTTGATTAATTGTATTCCATTTTTTTCGATATCTTCTTTGTTTGCATCTTTTTTCAAAAAAATATTGGCCAAATTTTAATCGTGTAATAATGAATTTACGATACTTTTCTGGCAAATCCAAATGTTGTATCGCAACCAGAAAAACAATGCAGAAATGCAACGATGTTTTTGAAAGATTCATATTTGAAACTATTAGAACCTGGCTTGTGAAAATAAATGTCATTATTATTTGAATTTAATTGATTTAAAAGGACCAAAAGATCAATATCTTGACCCACAACGACAGTTTTATTAGTATCTCTGGCAATTTTTATCGAGGTCTTAATTATGGTAGCATCAGCTGCGAAAAAAAGCTACGAAGAACTTAGTGATTCAGACGAAATTGTGGATGAAGAACCAGTGCAGACTGGAACAAAATATTGGAGACGAAGACAGTGATGGTCTTGAAGACTTCGAAGATCTACTCGAATCTAACGATGAAGACATGCCATCGAAGAGACAAAAAGTAATGGATACTAACAAATGTAAATAGAATTTAATAAATTAACTTTTTTTACTGAAAAAAGAGCAGCAGTAACATTTTTTAGATGAAGTACACTTTAAATCCTAGCTTTAATTATGTTTAGAACAACTATTTTCGCTTATTTTTTGTAAACTTCGTGTTTTATGGATTTGTAATTTTTCTGTTTATCAATGTAACATGGAATCTTACATTTTTCGACTAAATAAAGTATAAAAATTAATAAATAACTCAAAATTATACACAACGATTAAAAAAAATTTGGGTTCTAATTTTTTCCATTTCTTTGCATTTTTTGAGAACATTTACCATAGTAATGTATACTTTTTTTTTACAAATACAAAAGTTGTCGATCTTTTTATTACCTACAACTTTGCCATTTAACTTTTTTCCATAGGACTTGTAGTTTTGCCGTAAATCGAGATAAACCGTTTCTTACCCTTAAAAACTCACCCTCTCCCACTTCCCGACCTCAAATCGCCCGTAAATTATTTTTCCTTTCATTTTTGTTATATTCTCTTCCTTCTCCAATGGATTTCATTCTACTTTTTTTTTTGTGTCAAAAATTATCGACCGTGGTCTAAAAAAATTAACCTTTTTGTTCAAATACGCACCTATTTCTTAAAACTCAAATTTTAACAGATTCCCTACGTACAGCATTAAAAAAATATTGTTTTTATAGGAACATTCTTCGGAATTTGACACACCGTTGAACAGTGTTTATCCAAAGGAATGTATTTTGGCGCCAGCTACTCGAGAGTCTTTTAACAAAAAGTTACATTAATAAATGACTAAAACCGATTGTGTTTCCGCGCGTTCTTGTTATCCTGCCTTAATTAGTGATTTAGTGTACCCATTATTGCAGAAGGTGTTGTAATGTTTATGTATATATAGTTAAGATATAGATATTTTATATGTGCGCCATAGAGAAACCAGTTTGTATAGTTTTTGTAAATATTGGTGCGAGTGAAATTTCAGTCCCAGAATAAATCAGTTATATTTGAACCAGCTTGACTTTTACTTGTGTCTATCTAAATAAGTACGAATAACCCTAAATGACTACAGTGGCGACGAGAATAATCGGTGAATTAAATAAATTAAAGCATGGCGACCATCGGAAAAATTGAAGAGTTCAATGTACGAGAAAAAGGTTGGACATCATACATCGCACGTGCTAAACAATTTTTCAAGGCAAATGGAGTAAAAGCGAACGTGCAAACGGCGATGTTAATCACCATCGTAGGAAGTGAGACTTTCGACTTAATGACGGACTTGTGCAGTCCAGGCAAACCAGAGGATCAAGAATTCGGCATGCTAGTCGAATTGATGCAAAAACATCTGGAGCCCAAGCCGTCAGAGATAGCGGAACGCTATAAATTCCGCCATAGGATGCAAGGTAGTGAAGAATCTATTGCATCATATGTGGCCAGTTTGAAAAAAATGGCTAAAAACTGTAATTTTGGAACGATTCTGGAAGAAAATTTGCGGGACCAATTGGTTTTTGGTCTCAAGAAGGAATCCATTCGGCAGAGTTTGTTTGCAAAGGAGTCGTTATCGTATACCACGGCGTACACCACGGCAGTCAACATGGAGGCTGCGGAAATAAACGCCGGTTTGGTCGTGTGAGCAGCAGCGTCCATATACAAGATGGACACGACCAAGAAATTTTTCAGCAAACCCTCCGGTTCCGGTAACCATGTTACGGCAAGGCGGAAGTACTGCGGTCACTGCGGCAAAGACAACCACGAGGAGGCAAGATGTTTTTTCCGGAAAGCGGAATGCCATACGTGTCACAAGGTTGGTCATATTAGCGGCGTATGTAATCTTAAAAATCAAAATGTTAAATTAAATTTTAAAAGTAAGGCTGTACATACCAAAGATCATAGATATAATAAGTACGTGCAAATGCAAAGCGATGAAACCGATAGCGATGAGGACGCTAATCCCTTTTTTTTTTACTTTATCATACGCAGTAAGATAAAGTATTGTAATCATGCCGAAAAAAAAAATTGAGATTTTAGCGGAAATAGGTCTTTTTGGGTCCCCTGAACATTTTTGACCAAGGTACAAAAAAATGTCTGTATGGGTGTGTGTGTGTGTGTGCGTGTGTAAACGATTTTTGTGACGACGATTCCGGAAAAACTACTAAAGGTATCGGGACGAAAGTTTATATTTAGAAGTTTTATGACCAAACTTAGAGCTGAAAAGCTTTTGGTTCAAAAGGGTCCAAAGGAACTGGTAGTTTATTCTAAGCCTTTTTCAAGGATTTTGCAGATGAGCCGCCATTTCTGTAATTTCGTCAAAATAGTTAAATAATAAATTAAAGCAGAGGCAATTTTGAATAATTTATGCCTATGACATTTTTTGGTAAAATTAATAGTTTAGCTGCAAGAGCAAATTCTATTTGATCGAGATCGGTCGCATCTGCATGGATATTAAACTACATAGTAGCCAGGATTTTGACAAATATTTTTTTGTGCTGTCACCACAGAAATGTCTATGGCTGTCACCACGCTGTCACACTCGGAGACCCGCTATGGAACGTCATCTACAGTGTCATGAACGAATATAAATCTGTCAGAATTTGAATTAGCTTTTTAAACTTGACATTTCGTAGAAGTGGTATCAACCTAACATTTTCTATACCGAAATATAACCATTTTTGATTTTTTTTAAAATACGTATTTCTCAAAAAGCAACACAAAAACGTTGATGTCACTCCTGCCGAAAACTACATAGCGCGACTCGCTCACATGCGACGACGACGCTCCGCCATCGGTGACGCGCCGCATCACCGCTCGTTGTGCTATTCCGTACTTTCGGCCCTTGTGAGATAAACAACTATTATTCTGATGACAGTAGGTAGTATCAAATGCTGATGCTTTGACAATACCTTCGATTGATACTATTGACTATCAAAATATCTGTCAAATCCTGGCTAACTAGTTTAATTTTAATGCAGACACGATTTATCTCAGTCAAATAGATTCTCATGCAGCTAAACTATTAATTTTATATATTGTATGATAAAGTCATGTGCCTGGCCACATCAGATTTTTTTTTGGGGATGTTGCCATGTGCACAAAGCCTGTGGCTTGTCTGTGCGGCAATCGGGGAGACGGAGTATTTGAAAAATCCCCTGCCTAACCTGGGCTTGAACCCTGGACTTCTGAGTGGAAGGCACTCGCCTTACCCACTCGGCCACCTCCGCTTTAATATCTATAATCAAGATATTATGCAGACTTCCAAAAATAATAATAAACCAATAAAAATTAAATTAAGTATAAATCAAATGCCGTGTAGGATGGAAGTGGATACGGGATCTGCCATATCAGCAATCTCAAAAGATTTATTTGATAATAACTTCAAAGATTTTAAATTAAAAGAATCGCGTATCAAACTGAAAGCATACAACGGTCAAATCATTCAGGTTTTGGGTTATCTAGAAGTAAGTGTTAAATTTAATGATATTGACCCCAAAATTTAAAATTATATGTAATTAATCGGGGTGGACCCCCCTTAATGGGCAGAGATTGGTTAAAAAAATTAAATGTTTCAGTTGATAGTTTATTTTTTGTCAGTGGTGAAGTGCATAGTGATATTTCGATGGCTAAGGAGTTAAAAGATAAATTCCCCGATGTATTTAAAAACGAATTAGGACATTTTAGAGTAGGGAAATTCAAATTATATTTAAAGGAGAATGCAACGCCGGTTTTTTGTAAAGCTAGAAGTGTACCGTTCGTATTGAAAGATAAGATAGAAATTGAAATAAATAAGTTGGTAACAGAAAATATTTTAACACCTGTCAATTTTAGTGAATGGGCTACACCAATAGTACCCGTCTTAAAGAAAAACGGTCAAATTAGAATTTGTGGAGATTTTAAATTCACTTTAAACCCACAACTACACATAAATAAGTACCCTATCCCAAAAATCGAAGAATTGTTGGCAACAGTAAAAACGAGTAAATATTTTTCAAAGATAGACTTATCTCAAGCTTATGCACAAAATGAGTTAGATGAGGAATCTAAAAAATTAGTTGTAATAAATACACACAAGGGGTTATTTAGATACAACAGATTGCCTTACGGCGTAGCATCAAGTCCTGGCATTTTTCAGAGACTTGTTGAGCAAATTTTTTCGGATCTGGAAGGTGTATCAGTTTTTTTGGACGATATACTTGTGTGTTCAGAAAGTAAAGACTCTCATTTTAGGTTGCTCTGCAAAGTTTTTGATAAATTATACAATTATGGATTAAAATTACAAATATCAAAGTGCAGTTTTGGTCAGAATCAGATAGAATATTTAGGCTTTGTTTTGAATAAAAATGGAATACAGACATCCCCCGACAAGATTGAGGCAATAACTAAATGTAAAGTACCCACATGTGTAACAGAGCTCAAAGCATTTTTAGGCCTTGTAAATTATTATGCTAAATTTATTGCAAATATTTCGACTAAATTGAATCCTTTTATATGAATTATTAAAGAAAAATACAGACTTTAAATGGGGTAAGGTACAGCAAAAATCATTTGAATTGATAAAGAAAGATCTAATTTTTTCCAAGGTTCTCATGCATTATAATCCTGATTTATCCGTAGTGTTAGCATGTGATGCAAGCTCATACGGTGTTGGAGCTGTAATATCTCATGAGTTGCCTAATGGAGAAACGCGACCCATCGCGTATGCATCTAGAACTTTGTCACCAGCTGAAAAATCGTATTCACAGATTGATAAGGAAGCTCTTGCGATTATTTTTGCTGTAAAAAAATTTAATCAATATTTGTTTGCTAGACAATTTACGTTAATTACGGATCATAAACCATTGATTAGTATTTTTGGAGAAAAGAAAGGTATCCCGATGTTTGCAGCAAGCCGACTTCAAAGGTGGAGTGCAATTTTGTCAGCGTATCAATTTAAAATAAAATTTCTTAAATCAGAGAAAAATGGCAATGCAGATGGTTTATCTCGTTTACCAATAAATTACATTAATAGAGGTGAAAAACTCGATTTCTCACATATTTTATACTTAGAGGAAAATACGGCAATAGATCATAAAAAAATCAAAAGTGAAACTAGGCTAGATCCAATTTTGAATAAAGTTTTGGGTTTTTGTTTACATGGTTGGCCCAATAGAGATTTGATTGAGTCAGATATTTTACCATACTTTAATAAATTAAATCAACTGCATATCGAGCAAGGTTGCGTTTTGTGGGGGTATAGAGTTGCAATCCCAAACAAATTACGATCTGACATACTTAAGGAATTACATCTCAGTCATTTAGGAATAAATAAATGTAAGTCATTAGCTAGAAGTTACTGCTGGTGGCCAAATATGGACAAAGACATAGAGTTGATGTGCTAAAAGTGTAGAGCTTGTTCTTCTGTTCAAAATAATCCGGAAAAAACGGAATTAAGACCGTGGCCATTAGCTTCACGTCTTTGGTCCAGCTATTGCATGTAGACTTTCTGGGGCCACTTTTTGGAGAGAAATATTTTGTAATTGTAGATACGTATACGAAATGGATCAAAGTTCTGAAATTAAATTCGACCACAGCGGAAAAAGTAATTAGCAAACTCAGGTTATTATTTGCACACTTCGGATTACCAGATACCATAGTATCAGACAATGGTCCACCATTCACATCAAACGAGTATCAAAGTTATTTAAGAAAGAATGGCATTAGACAACTATTCTCTCCACCCTACCACCCACAGAGCAATGGGGCGGTTGAAAATGCAGTAAAGATAATTGAAAATACAATTAAAAAAGCTCATTTTGCAAAACAAAACATTGACGTGACTTTATGCAGATTTCTTTTTGACTATCGAAATACCACACACAGTACGACCAATCAAAGCCCAGCCGAGCGTATGTTCGGTAGACAACTGAGAGGAAGGTTAAATTTAATAATGCCCAATGAAAACAAGGTTATTGAAAATAATGTTCAAAAACAAGTAGAGTATTTTAAAGGCAAACCCACTTCCTTGAACGTTGGAGAGAGTGTCGTTTTTAAAGATTATTTAACTCCAAACCAAACAACTTGGACAACGGGGCAAATTGTAAATAGAGTTAGTGATGTTATTTTTGATGTGGAGACAGAAACTGGTAAACAAGTCCGAAGACATTCAAATCAAATAAAATCAGTAAGATCACGAGCAAGCTTACCATTTTCTGTCACCGATACCGACGTTGCACTAGATAATAAGGTAAATGAGAATGACGTAGTGCCGGAGACAGATATAAACGCAAGTGAGTACGCTACGGAAACGAATGTAAACCCGGAAAGTGAAAAAAATTTAACCGACATACAGAGGCGCGTTATGCCATCATGGGGCCCTGGGCAATTTTGAATTTGGGGGCCCCCATATATACCATGCTGAATTAAGAAGAATTACTTTTTATACAAAAATAATATATAGGTACCTACTAATAATACTGATATAGCATTTCGGAAGAATTAACAAAAATCATAAATAATAGGTAAGTTATTGACCTTTTTGCAACAAAATTTAATATAAGTACATAGGTACATAATTAGTCACAACACATTAATTATTCTGAAGAATTACAAAATAATAACTAGCTTAAAAATAAAAATGTAGAAGCAAGTAAAATATGTTATCTGAATAAATAAACTGTATTATTAACAAATAAATATTTTAAAAACTGCGACTTTTAGAGCATTCATCTTTACAGGATAGAAGTCAAAAAAAGGAAAAGTGTTGACTGAAAATCTTCGATGAATTCATACAGTTTTTCTCTTCTATCTAAATTTCTTATTTTTACTACGGTAATTTATTAATTACCTAATTAATTTATAGCTTATAAAAGATGATCCGTCGTCATGGCGACTCGAGTGGTACACTCCCAAACCGATATCCATAAATTTACTCAAATTGAAGGAAAATAACACGGCAACTGGACAAAATATAAACAAATATTGCGCCCATTGTTGCTTCTCCTCGGATCCTTTGAGAAGTTAACTTTTGCAATTTTCGGGAAAAATTTCTTAAAACTTTTTGCAATGGAATTTAGGCGGCAATATCGTCGTACGTCTATTTTTCGCGAAAAATTAAGAGAAATGGGCGCTAAATCCGCGATTCGCGAGTCCACACAGCAACGAAACGGGATTTTGAAGGCAAAACCGCGGCCGCGGCCGCGGTTTTCGCGAAGAAAGGCGCGAAAATCCCGCATTTGGACGTCGATCATTTAAGTTTTAGACTTATTCGATTTATTTTGGTCCCCAACTGGCAGGAGCGCAAATATTCACAATTCTTGAGACGGTAATAAAATAGTTAAAGATTAGTTGGGTCCTCGCTGATTGGAGCCTAAATCTGCTTGCACCGTTAAAGTGGACTGCCATAGTGTGGTAGTCTATTACGGCAATTGGTTTCCAAAATACTGCGTTGGGGGCCCCCCTGTTATTGGGGGCCCTGGGCAAATGCCCATTTTGCCCATGGGATAACGCGCCCCTGCCGACATACACGTTAAACGATATGAATTAAGACCGAGAAAGTAATATCAGGTTTAAGTATAGGTTTAGTTTGTTTAAATATAAATACTTGTGGTATATGATTTTTTGGTTTATGGTATGAGTATAAAAAAAATATATAAAAAAATGAGATAAATAAATTAATAAAGAAAAAAATAAGTGTGAGGGTGTAATGTTTATGTATATATAGTTAAGATATAGATATATTATATGTGCGCCATAGAGAAACCAGTTTGTATAGTTTTTGTAAGTATTGGTGCAAGTGAAATTTCAGTCCCAGAATAAATCAGTTATATTTGAACCAGCTCGACTTTTACTTGTGTCTATCTAAATAAGTACGAATAACCCTAAATTACTACAGGTGTGACTCCACTTTTTAAATTCCCGTCCAAGAGAAAGATGTCGCGATTCCTTATCGCGCACGCACAGTGTTGATTTTCATGTTGATGTGACAATAGGTAGATATGACCTCTATGCTTACCATGGCAGTATATTATACAGGTACCATGAAGTATAATTTGTTGTGTATAGAATGAGGTCTCTCGTTCAAATTAAGAAATTTATTATTATTATTATTATTAATAGGCACAACCTAAAATATCTCCTAAAGTAATTTTGTAAGGTAAAAAAAAAACATTTCAGCACAAATGTTGTTTATTCACGTCTTACATGACCGAGGATTCTAACGAAAATAATAGCAAAAATTATCACTGTAGTTTTGGTGAGAATTATTGACATTAGACACATTTGACAAAAGCAATCAATTTTGCTACCATTCTAGTCATGCGCGTGCATACTAGTGAGATTTTCTCAGATCATAACATCTGACATCTTCGAAACTTAAAATTAGATAGGTATTGTATTGTATCTGCAATAGATAAATATAGCTAATAATTTTGCTATTATTTTTGTTAGAATTCACGGTCGTGTAAAACGGCTCGTACACGTCCAATTTTATAGTTGATAGTTTTGGCTATTAATTTCGCTCTTATTTTCGTTAGAATTATCGGTAGTGTAAAACGACTCTAAAAGTATGTACAAAATAATAGGAATAAGGATAATGATACTTTACTTTAAATACATAATTTTCGTGACTAAAGTAGCAACACCAACAATACATTTGCTCCTACATCTCTTGGTGTTGCCCAATTGGACATTTAAATAAGGATAATTTTAATAATCAAATATGGTGTTAAAAAATAATAAAAAATATATGGTCACAGCAAACTATCCATTATGTATCCATGTCTGTCAACATTTTGTTTCAGAATCCTGACAGAGAAGTGCCCGTATACATAAAGGCAAGTCATATGTATCGTAGGGTGACCAACTTTTTCAATTGCCAAATCGGGACGCTTTGGGGTCAGAGTTGGGTTGGGTTGGGTTAGTGGAAAATATTAAACAAAACTTACTGAACTATAAACAAATTGTACCATTGGGTAAATTTACAACAGCAAATATTTACTATACGTTTTCACTTTCAATAAAAGAAAAGGATAAGAAATAACAATATAAATAAAACAAACATTCTTTAACTTTCTCTAGTGAAAACAAAACAAGAAAAGTATCAGATGAAACATAAATCAAACACAATACTACAATTTTTACAAATTGTACCACAAAAACTAACTTAAACCAACATTTTTATTATGATAGTATTTTTTAACTAAAAATAATCATTAAATAAGCGAAACTGAAATGAAATGCATTTCCTCACATTTCTTCTCAACTCTTTCTTTGCTAGAGGATAAAACACATTTATTATACTTGCTTCAGTGTTAGTTCGTACGAGAGACATCTTCTTTTCAAACATCTACGTTAGAAGTTTGGACGTGCAGTCTATTAATCGAAAATTGTGGTTGTGATACTGACAGTGGTATGACAGTGGTATGCCAGTGGTTGCTTTCTTTGCAAGCCAAAATCTTTTCTGGTTCCCCTATTGTTACGGTTCTAAAACAAGTGCATAGTTAATTTCCATGAACTTGCTACATCAAGCCATTGCTTCTGTTTATTCGATGTTCGTTTCGGCGACCTCCGCCGATGTAAATCTGCATTTTAGTTCTGATTGGGAATAAGGCCTAGTAATTTTCAAAAAAAGGAAATGGTTTTTGTAAGTTGTCATTTTTGGAAGAAATTAATCTAGATAGAAGCAATCCCAAGGTTAATTTAGTACAGGATCCATATATCTGTGATTTGTTATGGCGCATTTTATAAATACCAACAAATGTTTAATCTAGAAATCTGATAATAACAAAAATATGTTTCGTATTGTGTTGCCTGATAAATTTGAAAATCAAAAAATAAAAATGATCCAGCGCGACCTGGCCGCTAAATCTTAGCCCGCCCAAACGACTCCACAAAAGACTGACATGCATTTTATTTAAGTCAGCTTAGTTTTTATTATAAGTTACCAGTTTTCGCGATATGCACTGTTTGTACACCGTCACAAGGACTAGATTGTCACCCACCAACCGGCTATTTACTACGAGTGTTCACATAATTATTATGGTCGCTAAGGTTGCGCTTATAATTCGTTATAGGTAGACAACTCTTCTTTCAGATAATAATTGGGAATCTAATTTATGTTCATGGATATCTTGGAAATTCGAATTGTATTAAAAAATCCAGGACATAAGGATAAAATTTTCAAAAATCGGGACAAAATTCGGGACGCTTTACGAGTCGGGACGAGTTGTTAAAATTCGGGACTGTCCCGCCCAAATCGGGACGGTTGGTCACCCTAATGTATCGCCAACTGTTAAGTAAACTGAACTACCAAATACATCAATTTTGAATACATACCGCTTGTAATATAAAAATACATAGTAAAAAAGATTATACAATTCTTAATGAATACGGGCATAAGTTACATATATTAATCAATCGAGTATTCACTTGCTAGTGCCATATTTAAATAACAATTTTTTTAAAAGACTGTTGTAGATACAGGAGCGATGCAATCATTGTAAAATACCCACTACATTTTTGCGTTATGCTGACGTTTTTAAGAAATCACATGTCACTCGTAAAGTAGTAGCATATAGAGTAGGCTGTACACAAGTTCAATACGTAACACATCTATACATATGTAGAAATAATAATAATAAAAATACACAAGACAATACGAGAAAACGACGCAGTATAAAATTGTGGAATAGTCAGTTTTTTTGTTGCTTTTTGGTCGACAGTGTTGGTCCGCCGTACTCAAAATATTGTGATTTGTTTTATATATATTGAAGGAAAATTATTCAGAAAATACGTATTCCGTTATTAAAAATAGTGTCGGCTTATATCTTTTTAGATGTAGTCGAAATTTGATGGCAAAATCTCCTAAGGCATCGCAATTTACGTCAGGTTCAGATTTAGTTCACGACTAGCAATACAAATTAAGTAAACAGTTTTCTCTGTGATAATGATTAGAATGATGTATATAAACGTTACAGTAACAGAAACAATTGGTGTTGCATACCTTAGATATTGGTATTCAACACCGATTGTTTCTGTTACTTTTACGCTTAGCAGGCATCAAAATTTTCAAACATAAATTATCACAGCCTGTGGTAGAATTGAAAGGACGCTATTTTTTTTAACTCAAATTCGTATAATTCCATACCGTTCAGGCATGTGAAAAAAGGACTAACTTAATGTTATACGGTGAGTAAAAAAAACAGACATTAATACTGGAAATGCTAAATGCACTGAAAGGGACCCTTTTTTTGATTAATAACATTTGTTTGCAGAATTGACTCCGGTGCATCTGCACCTGCTTTAAGAGCACTTCATTAGTAAACCTTATCGATGTTGCAAATTGGAACCTTGGCTGGCTAGATCTCCTGGATTCTCCCCATGGATTTTCTTTTATCGGGTTTGCTAAGTAACAAAATATTTCCAGTTCAGATTGCAAGAGTGCATAGGTTGAATTGGTACCAACAATTAAACTTTACTTAAAATAAACCAAAAGGGTAACGTTTTTTTTACAAAAAAGATGTAACACAAATTATAAAAATAAAAACTCATTGAAATATTTTAGTTTCTTTTCAACAACCCATTCCAGTGGCAGTATCATGTACTAAAATACTAAAATAGCTACACATTTTCAATTAATTTGCAAATTATCAAAATTCAACATGGATTAAAATTAAAAACAAGTTTATCGAAATATCAGCTCTTATAGAAAAGAACAACCAGAATGATCTACTAAAAATTATTTTACAGATAATTTCCCTCTTCATAGCAACAATATTGTCAGCACTACAAGGATCATTGCAACATATTATTTGATATACTTTATCTTAAAACACCAAATGTTATTAACGTCATATCAAGAATCTACACAATCAACGGCGCAACTCAAAAAAAATAAAAGGAATAAATAAATTAAGGAATTGGGTAGAAAATATGCTTGTCATCACGTAGTCCGAAAAACCTTTACCATCACGTCAAAATTCAGTCCACCTCCCTATAAGGAATTTCCGATGTTACATTGAACCCTTCAAAATAGTGTGTTAGGAATTCAAATGTCGGCCGATTCTCCGGATTTCCGTCCCAACAGTTCAACATTATCCTATAAATATCATCAGGGACATCGTGCCCGGGCGGTTTTGGCATTCTATATCCTTTGTGAACCTGATCCATAACCTCTCTACCACTCATTCCGGGATATGGGATTTGGCCGTACGTGAACAATTCCATTAATAAAATGCCGTAAGACCATACATCGGATTTAATCGAAAATTTTCCAAACATTATGGCTTCAGGCGCAGTCCACTTAACAGGGAATCTTGAGCCTTGTTTCGGGCAGTATTCGTTGTCCTCTATGACACGCGCCAAGCCGAAGTCACAGATTTTGGCAACATTACTCTCACTGATTAAGACGTTACGTGCCGCCAAGTCACGATGAATAAGCAGTTTTGATTCTAGGTATTCCATACCAGAGGCAACCTGTAAATTTGAGAAGAATAATTGTTTGATTTGTTACAAGACCTATTTAAATAATGATAATGAAAATTATTGGCATTATTAAAAATATCATTTTTATTATTTTACATTTCCCCAAGGCTTTGTAAGAAAAATTAAAGATAGAAGTTAATTTTTGTTATTCAATTCAAGGGGTTAAAAGTAGAACACTAACCATCAGGGGTGTGCCATAGGGATTACAAATCATGCCACATATTTTTGTTTCCTTCTGACGCGTACAGTTTGTATAAATCTGTCTTGACCACCAAGGTATAGCCAGAGGGCATTACTATCGGTTACTGTCAGTACAAATTTGTACGGATATCTGTAAGTTTTGACAGAATTGTCGAATAGATGGCATCAGATTCACAAAACTGTCACAAACAGAGACTGCCAATCGATCGCAATTGGCGGGTGTTGATTTGACTTGACGTTTCAATTCAAGTCAGTTTTGTACAAAAGTCTTTGAATAAAAAGAACTGACTTACAATGCCGATGTGTATTATCTGTGGTAGTTTTGGTACTGATAGTGACATGGAGAAACTTTTGCTTTCCAGAAAACCCCGAGAGGTAAGTAAATGGCTATGCAAAATATATACGTCTATTATTTATTTATTTTCATGTAACTACGTGTAACAGATGGATGTCAATGCCTTGGTATGCAGTGGTATAATTTTTTGCAGTTGAAGAATTATTAAGGTGTTCCGGTAATTATGACTATTTTTGGTTAACCCCAGAGATTAGTAAAAAAAGATAGGAAACGTCCATAAGCCACCTATGGTGAAATTCGACCACATTTTATTAACTGGTTAACATCTGAGACGTTAGGTGGCAGCACGGTGGCGCTCTGGTCGATTCGGCGGGATGTGCCGGTAAATTTTAATTTGTGTGCATTTCTTATATGCTTTATTTCGTTTTCCTACACAACATACAAAACTTAGTTGTACACACAAAAGCAATCGCGGATATGTTTTCTTGAATTGCTCGACAGAAGAATGATCACTTCATATGTGATAGTTTTTTGATAGTCATCTTGCAAAAGGTAAATTCGGCCAATATTTAACATCCATTGCTTGGCTCTGCAAAACCAAAATCTATGCAGATGACTAATTTGAAAGATTGAGCGAACTTACAGCGAACGATCCTTTGGTATTATTGCAAAGAATGCCACATCCTTGCCACATCCCTACTATTGAATTTATTTTTGTTAAGGGTTAAGTGCCACGACTCATGTTGTAACACTTGGTAAATAATGAAACTCCGGCGTTACCACTAAATGCAACTTAAGTCAAATGACATTTCAAATTGCGCTTTGAACACTTGACATGACAAGACATAAGACATGACATTTCAGTCACGTCATAGAGCGGTTAGTTAACATCTGAGACGATAGATGGCGCTAACATCGACATGGTCACATCGCTTCCTATCTTTATTTACTAATCTCTGGTTAACCCCTTAATGCGCATGCTCGAATTAACTCGAACACACTATTCTTATTATAGTGCATAAAGGGGTTAATAGCTTATAATTCAAAATCTGATGTGGCCAGGCACGTAACTTTATGAGATTCTGTTTGATCGAGATCGGTCGTGCATTAAAATGAGATCGGGTCGGTCGATCGAGATCGAGATCGGTCCTGCATTAAAATAAAACTAGTTAGCTAGGATTTGACAGATATATCAATGCTATTGACAGTAGGTATTGTCAAAACATTAGCGTTTGACACTACCTACTATAACTAGAATGAAAATATCTGTCAAATCCTGGCAAACTAGTTTTATATTAATGCGGATACAACCGATCACAACCAAATATAATTTACTCATGCAGTTAACTCAAAATCAATTGTACCAACAAATAGACATCACAAATATCCATATGTGATCCATGATGGCCATCTATAGCCATCACATATAGTTCTGTCATTGAACCAGCTGATACAGTCATCAGTTCAAAATGTATCTCAGACTATTTGGACGTTATTTCAGTCATGGGTGACAACAAACAAGTCATACGTAGGCAAACAAAGAAACGCAGTGTAGCTGATTTTCTGGCAGAAAATATTATCCAAATTATCTGTTAAAAGGTTAAAGACACACCTGGAAGGCAATATAGATGAGTTCCTCAAAGACTAAATTCTTCCCTTCATCTTTTCTCAGCACATCCAACAAGCTCCCCTTTGACATATACTCCTGCACAATATATATAGGCTCCTCCTTACTGCATACAGCATACAAGGCTACCAAACGTTTATGCCGAAACTTTTTCATGATTGCCGCCTCTTGTAGAAATGCAGCTGTTGACATGGATCCTTCCCTCAGTGTCTTTACTGCCACTTCTACCTTATTTTTCCACATTCCGAGATAAACTTCTCCAAAATTTCCTCTACCCAATCTACGCATAAGCTGAATCTCCTCTCTCGGGATCTCCCATCGGTCGACATATGAGGGCCCAAAGTCCCAAATCTGCGGTTGGGGCTTTGGGCATGGGTTTGATAAGACATGGCATAGGCCGTAGGCATTCTCTGAAAAATAAAAGTTTGTATGAATCATGAAACAATTTTTAACAATAATCAAGTTATTATTAGCTTAAGGTGTAAACTAAAAAGTAGTCATACAAATTTTTTTAAATCTGCTTAACATTTGGAAAGCTTCACATAGCGCATCATATGGTAGCTTATCAGAAGTGTTCGATTAATTATTCTTGTTAAGTCCTAATTAAAACTTATTAAGGTAAAAAAAATACTTCCTCATACTCACTCGAATATGCATCCACCAAATCGCTCAATGTCCGGAAGGTTTTATTTGTTGATATATAGAATCCCCCGTTATCAAGCGATTTTATTTTGTAATGTTTCACGTGATATCCACGGTGCTCCTCCCAGTCCTTCACGGAGAGCGAATAGCCGTCCGGGTTATGCTCTGAAGGACGAACAAGAAAGGTGCCCCTAGGATTATTGTTTGCCAACAGGAGTTTGTCCGCCTCTTTCCGAGATACATTTTCAAAAAACCAGCTGTAAAAAATTAATAGATATTTTACCAATATCAGTAATTATTATTTACCATCCTTTTATTTATTTTCACAGATCTCTAATTCTTTAATTGACTAATGATACAATATACCTTATACAAATTTACACCATTACATCTCAGTGTTAAGTACTTGGGATGTAACGGAGGTGACATTTCGGTGACGGAGGCGGATGGTGTTAAAAAACTGTCCTCGTTTAACAATCAATTATTCATAATTGTTGTTCGGGAGCTACCTTCGGGGAGAACACAGTGTACAGTTGTCAATGGTGTCAGAAGCAGCGATGTGAAATCATTAGTGGCGTTCCTCAGGATAGTTTACTTGGGCCACTCTTATTGTTAATATATATTAATGAACTAACACAGATTCTGCTCCTCTGACACTAATTGCTGACGATACTGCTCTTTTTTATTCTGGAACTGCTCTAACAATACAAACTGAAGCATGACAAGATCTAGATACCATTGTCAATTGGACTAAACTGAACAACATCCAACTAAACGAAGCGAAGTGTAACTATCCATGAACAGGCAACTAGTAATAAATCGTGTACAACTACAGGAGGTAGACAGCGCAAGGTATCTGGGGTCAGTTTTGGACAACAAACTGCTCTTCCATAAACATATGGAAGCCATCCAAACCAAAATAAGCAGAATACTCTATCCCTTATACCACTCTGAAAACTTCTTTAACCCTCCAACCGCGGGCAACGCGATTTCCCCGCTCACGAGTTCCCGCGATTTCCCGTGCTTGTCTGCAGAAAAATTGAAAAGTTGCCCGCGGCAGGAGGGTTAACAGAGAAACCAAGTATAACATTTACTTTGCCTATGTCAACTCTGTGCTGACCTACTTGAGTGGTTTCTGGGGACAAACGGGAAAACAAGACATCAAGCGGCTTCAGGTTACACAAAACAAACTTCTCAAGGTCTTGTCTTGTAAATCACCGCATTTTGGTACTGACGAATTTTATAATGAACTTAAACTTCTGCGAATCTGTGATATTGTTAAACTGGACAGTGTTAAGCTTGTGCATCGCATTAGAAACAACCGCTTGATGACTGATATAGGGTTAGTGCGAAACTGTGATCGTCACTCCAACAATACCCAAACAAGGCAACAGTTTTATGTGCTAAACTAGAAAATAACAACAATGCCTGTGAAATAAACGGTGTGCAGGCACTTACACTAGGAAACAACGACAAGCTCAATAACCAGACGGGATATGCATCTTTTATGGCCAGGTTCATATTCATCAAAAGGTATCAAACTGTATTTTTCTTGAATATTTTCTGATGTATGGTCGTAAAATGTATATGCTGTCATAAAGATAATTAAGAAATGTGTCATAATCAATAAGAAAAAAAGGGGTTGCCATTAAAAGAATTTCTATGACGTGAAGTCAAAAACAAATTACGGGTAGCAACTAAATTTGATATAAAAATGTGATTCGATAATTAGAAATCGACATGTCCAAGATTCTTTTAATGATAAACCGTTTCCAAGATTTTGCCATCTTTCATACTTTGTGCGCCACTGTATATTCAATAATCAGTATGATAGCATTCTTATTTATATTCTAAACACCATTCATAACTACATACATATTAGGTCGAGCAAATATTAAGAATCCATGATTATTTGTCGTGCTATATTATAAGCCCAATTAAAATGTTATTAATTTTAAATTTTGTTTGCTCAGGAGCAAAATTAGATCACAAATATTTAACGATTCAGCCATATCGCCAAAAATTTAGTTAGGACGAACCAAAATGGAAGCAATTAGATGAAACAGTCAGTGAAAATCTGAAGAATAGCAACATTCCATTTTCAATTTCCACAGAAGCATCAAACAAACGCAATAGACAATTCTTTCCGTTAGCTATTCAGGATGCAACTAAGAATTGCCTACTCGATTTTTATGAAGAGGCGGACGATTCTTCAGAATCCATTAAGAATTCTATTCTATCTGCATTGGGAGTATTGGGATTGAACATACAGAATAGTATGACATTCAGCATTCACTGCCAATAAAGTGTCAGTAAACTACGGCCGCCAATGTTTTTCAGAAATCTAACAATAATCAAGGCAAGTTGTAATTGTTATATTTTACATAACAGTGCAAAATATTCTCTAAAAAGCTTGTCCTACGTTGAATCGTTGCCATTAACAATCTTCAATCAATTTGGTACCAGTGCGAAAAACGTCAGCAACCTGAAAGCCTGTTTTGAATTTGTCCAGCAGGATTATTACGAACTGCTGAGACATATACCAGTACGGTGGTTATCTCTATTTTGGGCTGTAGATCGGTTGGTTGAAAATTGAACTCCGATAAAAGTTTATTTTCTGCAACAGGGCGAGGACAATTGCTACAGAGTTATATAGAAATTGATAAGTGATCACTCACACTTTCAGAGTGTTACATTCATTTTGTGAAGCACGTGCTTTCTATTTTCAACAATGCAATAAAGATTCTTGAAAAATCAAGTTTAAGCGCAATTGAAGTTTACAGATTAATGTCCAATTTAAGGGAATAATTGCAAACTCGTCGCACAGATAAGTTTTATGGATTTCAAGTATCGCAAGCCATAGAACGATTCAACACTTATGAAAAAATTGAATTTAAATGGGAGGTTCTGCAAGTCTACACTCGTGCCATAGAGTATCTTGAATAATGGTTTGATTTAGAACATCACTGTTTTTTTCCTACCATGCAGCAACGCTTACGTCGAACGAGTTTTAGCATGATGAATCAGTTGTGGAGTGATGACCGTAATCGGCTAACAGTGGACATGGTAAAATCGGAACTTACTACTTGATCTAATATAAACATAATTTGCATAGAGTTTTATAACTCAATAAAACAGAATAAGACTATTCTAAGAGCGGAAAAATCACAAACAAAATATACGTTAAAAAAATAGGTGACCCAAATAAAGGATGAAATCAAAATGTGATTTTTATTTTTAACTTTTTTTTCTCTAATATTTACAGTGTGATACTTGTATTAAACTGAATATGTTTATCTTATTTTTGATAGAATGTAATATTTATTTTTAATAGAATGTGTTTTCATTTTTAATCATAATGTGATTTTTATTTTTAATATTTTTTATATCTCATATTTAGTGTGATACTTGTATTAAACTGAATATTTTTATCTTATTTTTGATAGAATGTGATATTTATTTTTAATAGAATGTGTTTTTATTTTTAATACAATGTGATTTTTATATTTGAAGAACATCTTTATTACTTATAACAGTATCTGATATTTATTTTTAGTAAAATGTGTTTTCCTTATAGGCTGTGTTTTTATTTTCAATCGAATAAGATTTTTACTAAACATACATTAAACAATTGTTTTTATAGAATCCGATTTTGGTTTCTTATTTTTGAATTTTTGTGTGGAAGTTACCGAACGGATAATGCAAATTCGTTCACTGGAAAGTCCGGGGTTTGAATGCCCGGTCTGGTATTGAGAATTCAACATTAAGAGTTCTTTTATATATTAAAAAAATTAGATCTCTTGCTGGCGACAGGCGGTATTTTGAAATTGAAGAGTTGGAAACCCTAATTTACACTGGGGCCAGACTACCGAAAAAAAATTGTTCTTTTGTTCTAAGCTCCTTGCAAAAAGAAATTTTCAATAACATACATGATCCACCCACCAATGCGTAAAAAGAATCTTGCAATTGATAAGCTACAAATTTGTATGAGCATCAATTAACAAACACGTTTGGGAATGGCTAAATGTTGTTTATATGCCAGAAGAGTAAAGTATCTGTAAGTATCTAAAGTTAGTCAGTATGTATCTAAATGTAGTATGTATCTAAAGTTAGTCAGCACAATCCATCTTTTCCGTTAACATAAGCCAGATTGGAAAATGTGCACATTGATTTGGTTGGCCCCTTTCCAACTTCTGAAAATAAGTATATTTTAACTGTGTATGGCCGATTTAGTAAATGGATAGAGGCTGTACCAATCTCAAATATTAGCACACTAACAATAGCTAAGAAAATATATAAAGATTGGATTGCAAGATTTGGCATACAAGAAGTAATCATCACAGACTATGGCAGACAATTTGAAAGTATGTTATTTTGTGAATTGAAAAACTTTAGGGATTTAAACATAATAGAACCACACCATATGATACGCAATACAATGGTATCATCGAAAGAGCCCAGCGCACTATTAAAACTGCTCTTAGAGACACACTCCTTTCAGAAAGCAAATCTTGGACCTATTGTTTTCCAACAATTCCTCTAGGTTTGCATCCCGCTATTTGTGAAGAAACTGGTACCTCCAAGCGAAATGGTCTTTGGTGAAAATGTACGCATCCAGGTCAATACTCTTTTCCAACTTCTTCTCCGTTAACAGAACGTGAATTTGTTTCAGATCTACGAAAACAAATGCAAACTTTAAGACCAGCACAAACAAGACAATCGTCTTATCAGAGAGTTTTCCTAGAAAGAGCACTAGAAAATTCTAAGTATGTCATTTTAAGAGTGGATACAGTACGATCTCTTTCTCCATCGTACAAGGGACTGTATAAAGTTATCCAGAGGGATGCAAAGACAATATGACACTACTGATAAATGGTTTATCAACTACGGTATCAGTTGATCGATGTAAGACAGTTAATTTTTAAAATGATAACCTTAAATTTTTACCCAGGGGGGAGAGTACTGTTGCGTCATCAATATCCAAGTTAACCTTTGCAACTGATGATTTATAATTGTAGTGTTTTCGTTGTTTAGCAATAATAATTTATTAAATAACATATCGATGTCCTAGCTGCAATACCACATATCACCATGGTCAAAGCATAGGTGATATGTGGTATTGCAGTTACGCCATCGATATAGATTTATTTTGACAACTAAAAAAAACGTGTATTTCTTCATTAAGATCTACTTGCTGTAAGTCCAAATAGTTGGTATACTACGAGATCCAGTATAAGAAATATATATGATCATCTGTTATTTAATGATAACACACAATATGCTAGAATGTATACATTGATACATCACAAATAAGTTGCCTAGCTAAATCACGTGCCAATGATATTAAATAATAAAAGTTTATTAAAGTGCATGAAAGTCGTTCATCAGCTGAGAGAATATACCCCAAGGAATTGAAAAAATAAAGGTAGTTCAGTTTCCCCTCTGCGCAACTATGGAGTTGCCAGGTATAAACAGGTAAGTAGGTAAGCATTATTAATATGCTCTTATAAGTTATTTTATCGAATTACAATCTAATGAAAGGTAATTTTATTTCTAATCTAACTGTATTAGGTTGCCCTATCAAAAAGTTTGTTGAATCCATGGTTGCCTAGATTTAAGATGTTAAATTTTCTACGCGAGTGTTGACAGTTGCCAGATTTCCACGTTTTACGGGCTGTGATTACACTGCTGCTTTTTATAACAAAGGGACAGTCAAGCATTTTAAAATATTTTCCAGATGTACGGATTTCAAGACTTAACTGATGTCAACAAATGATACTATCCAATAAATATTATTATTATATATACCAACAATTAAAACATTCATGTAAAAAAAATCCTAATATTCCTGTGCTGCAAAGAGCTCCGAACATAAGACAATGTATTCGATTGTGCCTATGTATTTTTGTTTTGACGTTTGCAACTGATGACTGATGACCCAAAACTGGTCTTGAAAATATCAAATAAATAAATTTCATTAGTCCTGAAGAACAATTATCTTTTATCCAAGAAGTTGTATCTGTTTAAATCGAATTGATCGTTTGGGTTAACAGAAAACGATAATTGCAAAGTTTGAACTAAAAGTAAAAGTAATTTTTACTCAAACTTACTCTTCACTTTCGACAGTCTCCTCCCCTGCAACAAAATTTCCAGGTATGAGGCCTTCCTGTCTTGTGCTCAGGTGTCGAACTGTAAGCCAATCGCCATCAGAGCTGTCAAGCACCTCCATCCTGTCGCCTTTTCGGAAGGAAACGTCCGTTTCATCTCTGGCTGTGTAGTTATAGACGGCAACAACCAATTTACGGGGGCCGTTTGGAACAGCCTGCTGAATTGGTCGCGGCCTTATGAAGTCACCTCGGGCCCTGGCCGATACGTCCGATATATACCTTGGCACATCACCTGCTTAATTAGGAAAAAGTTGTTACTTGATAAATTTAATTTAAGGCATGATATGTACCATGTAGACCACACATACTATATACCGGATACTTTTCTTATTTATGCAAGTACAGTACACCCTATGTAATATGGGGGTAACAGTGAGAAGCAGGAATGAAGAGAAGGTTGAAATAGATGAGAGAATAGAAAAAGGTTGCAAGTGTCTGGGATCCCTGAGCAGCATATTTAAGTCGAAAAATATCTCAAGAACTACGAAAATAAGAGTCTAGAGGTAGACCACGGGCAAAGTGGATGAAAATTGTGAGGAAAGACTTGGAGGAGCTGGGAGTGACAGACTGGGAGTGTGCGGTTTGGAATAGGGAGGAATGGAGAAGATGCTGTGACCAAGCCATGGGCCTGCTAGGCTCGTAGTGCTGATATATTATTATTACACCCTATGTAAACTTTTAAAAGTATATCGTCATTTCTTCCATTTCTTTCTTTTACCGTTCTTTCTTTTTGTTGTCTTTGCCCTTTATCCATTTGTCCTCCTTTCAGGCCTTTTTGTGATAGAACTTAATTAATGCATGTTGTTGAAACAATACTTAATCCTTACACAATATAGGACCCAATATGTTGACATGATTTTTTTAACACGTACTTAGAGGGTATGTATCCCTCAGGGGTACTTCCATGAGGGCAATTCCCCTAGCTCTCAGGAGGTACAAGCTGGCTGACGACCACCAGGTGCCCGAGTTACTCCCTCCCAAACCAATAAGAAAATCGGGTATGTGTTTTCTATTATGCATGCTAAAGAGTGTGCATTGGGAAGTAACTAAAGTACAACCACAGTGCATTGTATCTGCATAGTACGTAGTGTGCAGATATAGTATGTAGAAGCTAAATGAATGTTGTTTTGTATTTTAAAGTTTTGGTGTAAATTTAAATGTTACTATTTCTCTTTTTTGGACTATACATACCTGTACCATTTGGCAGTTCAACTTTTATAGGAAGTGGTTTATTGGATTTCTTTAGGGAATTGCAGCACACGTTACCCATGGTGCACACAAGAGAGTTGTTAACTCATCAGTGCCGTTGTGTAGAAAATTCTCCGATCATCTGTAACAAGAGTAATATAATATTAAGGAAAATATCAATGGAGACAGAAAACACAAATTATTTGCTACTGATCGTACACACTTTCTTTTAATTCTTCACTTTCCAAAAATATCTCAGAAACGATTCGTTTTAGAACCCTTGCTGATTATTAATTTTGACTTATTTAGGTGTCTACCATACATACACTAAACAGTTTATTAGATTACAAGCCGTATTGGACCGATAGTTCCGCATTATAGCCCTCTATTCCATATGACTCCCCATCCTCACAGCGACAGCCCTCGACCCCAGCGCCCCGAGATCGGTTCTACTTTCACAAAAAAAGGTTACTGTTAAAAAATTGCTAAAAGAAATTTTGGCAAACGATTTTCAGGAATGAATTTTTTTTTGTTCATTTCGCAATTTCTGGAACAAATTGAATGAATTAATTAAAACATGACGTCCAGACGTCTTAAAAACCGTAAAAAGAAAATAACCATTTGATTGATTGAAAAACTGAATAATTTTTTTGTGCAATAAAAATTCATTCGGGTTTTATAGCTACAAAAATGTATAAATGATACTATCTTTTTTTCTTTGACTGTATATTATTAGTTGACGAATGTCGGAAAATGGGCTTTAGATCTTCATATCAGTTGTAATTCATTGTAAATATGTTTTTGCATGTGCAACTTTGATATTTGGTCAAAAATGCTTTTCCGGCAATTTTAACGACGTGTCAAAGACTAGAGACATTATAAGAGCCGACACTCAAAAAAGGAACCATGTTCCCAGAGTGAGATAGAGGGCTAAACCAAGTTAAAGGGATTCGTGTGTACTCAAATGGCTCAGAGAACCGTTCAAGGTCCCTGAGAACGAGTGCACAAACATCAAAAGAACCGCCCAGACTCTAATCTTTGGTCGTATAACGAAAAAGTCATAAAACGATACCAGGATAATTCCAAAAGTCCGTTTTAGCGAAATTCGCTTAAAGAACGGCCGTATAGGGAGGTATCAGTGCAAAGTTTCCATTTTGCTATGTAAACAAACAACATATGCGCTATTCAACCCGAGCCGAAAAAATTCTTCGTAAAAGCTTCTGGTTGTCTTTAAGCTGCAGTTGTTTGCTTAGTTTGAAATCCTGGAGTTCACATTTATTCTATTCTGTACAGTTTTGCTTTGTGAGGGTTGATGAGGTTTTATGAGTTAATGAATACGCGCCATTCAAAAGAATAAACAGCAACATTTTTAATTAAATTATTTTTGTATCTTCAACTCATTTTCAAATCATAAATTATTTATTATGTTTTTCAGTTTTCTTATTCAACAAAAACAAGTTATAAGCATCTTTAGATTCAGATTGTTACTGATAGCAAAAAAATCGATTGAAAACATTTCCAAATAACTCTGTTTCCATTCACGTCATCGATATTACTCATATTATCGAAATTTTGAATTGTCTGAAAAATAACCTATTTTATAGTTATTTATTATACAACGGAAAAAAGTATTAGATTTTAGCTCGAGATTGTGTTAGACAAATAACCGAGAGCTAAAATCTAACATTTTTTTCCCCGTGTATAATACAGTATTTTTTTCTGTGGCCGTGAAAAATAACTTTAATATATTGAATTAACGTCTCATGTCTTCTGATCTCCCAATATTTCTCCCGTCGCCTTTCCGTTTTGTGGCCTGCTGGCTCTTTAACTCTTTATTTTGACCACAGATACAGATAAGAAACAAAAGTCATACTAACCTACTTACTAATAACACACTACTATGCTACTTATTCTACTACCTCCTACTATGCTACTTATTCTAATACTTCCACCGTTACGTGCTCAGAACCACAATTCTTTCTGGGACACCACTACCTTGTCTTTCTTGGTCCCTCGCCTGACTCCGGTCGTCCTGAAGTCTGGTCCGGATTTCCATTTCTCGCTTCGGTAATTCCAGAAGCTTTCCTGCCCAGGTTTCCGGCCGCTATTCTGCGTTTCTTGCTATCTCTCCATCCGTCCCCGGGACCATCCCTACTCCTTAACAACTAAGGCGTGGGAGGTCGTCTCGCTTGTCGTCCTCGTTCTTGCACTTTAGGATATCTCCCAAGGTATGTGCGATCTGCCGCCACTCCTCCGGCGCGTTCAACATGCGCCAAACCATTCCTTCCTCGTTGAGGTCTTCCTGGTAAGGACAAGCGCTTCTATGTGCTGCCCATCTTTCGCATCGGAACAGAGTATGTCCAGGTGTATCCTCCTCCACGCAGTAACGACATTCTGGGCTGTCCCTTCTCTTGAATCGGTGCAGGTATGCCCCGAAACAACCGTGGCCGGTTAAAGCTTGGGTGCGCCCATAGGTGATTTCACCATGCCTTCTATTCAGGCACCCCGCTAGGCTGGGTATCAGGCGATGGGTCCATCGTCCACTTTTATCCTCGTCCCACTCTCTCTGCCACGCCTCTATTGTGGTTGTTCGGTCGGTGGCTCGGGAACCACCCTCCTGTCCTCTTCTGTCATACCGTTGCATTCTTTCTTCTACTTTTAGATGTAGAGGCACCAGTGACGAAATTACCAGAACCGCCACGGTAGATACGGTTCTGTACGCCGACGTCACTCGGATTGTCGCTCTTCTTTGCACTCGGAGGAGCCGCTGCCTTCTGTTTGCGAACTCCATATCGTCTGCCCAGACCGGCGCCGCATACAGCATCACCGACTCCGCCACGGACGCGAGTACTCTCCTCTTTGCTGCCGTTGGGCCCTCCAACCTTGGCATCAGCCTCAGGAGAGCTCCTGTTGTCCTCTCCGCTCTGGCCGCCACCTCTTCCACGTGCTTCCTGTACCTGAGGTTTCTCTCTATTCTCACTCCCAGGTACTTGAAGCTGTTCCCGGGCTTGATTAGTATTTCGGCCACTATCAGCGTCACCGGCTCACTCTTCCTTCTGCCGGTTAGGAGCACGGCCTAGGTTTTCTCGGCAGCTAGCTGCAGTCGTCTGTCAGCCATCCACGCGACGATTCCGGCAATGGCCGTGGTCTCCTCAAGCTCGGCACACGTGGCCGCGGTCGCCACCATTGCTAGCATACGCCACCAGCTCCACCCCAGGAAGCTCCAGACGCAGCACTCCATCGTAGAACACGTTCCAGAGCGTTGGTCCCAAAACCGATCCCTGGGGGACACCGCTTGTTATCCTCTTCCGTCCTCTTCTGAGCGGTTCTCCCAACTTTATCCTTTAGGATAATCCATCTGTCCCGGAGGTAACTCCTGATCATCCTTAGTAGGTACTGGCTGATACCTCTTGCTTCCAGCTCTGCGATGAGGTGTTCCCATGCAAACAAACGCGCCGCTACTGAGTTGTAGTGAGAACCACAACAATGCACCAACATGGCTGCGCCCATAACGCATCCAGCCGCGCAGCCCTCTGCACATTCTAGAGATTGTATACAATTCTGTGGGTAACACACTGTATGAGTATGGAAGAAGTTTTGTACGGCTGGCCTGACAGCGCTGCTTGTCATACTGCTGTCATTTATGTTCGTTGAGGTTAAATCACATACTTTGGTAATTGTATCCTTTAATTACAAATATTGACGTTAATTTATATTTTTTGTCGTTGAAACATATACATTTTATGTCGGTTGTTTACATTTTCTGTCGCTAAAACATATTTTGTCGTTCAAATGCATACGTTGTCGTTAAGGTACCGAAATTTGTCGGGCCGAAAAATGCCACCCATTTAGATATATGTTTTCTTGCAAAACTACCTTCTACGAGGACAATAGTGTCACGCCGAGGACGCGAGCAGCGAGCACACATGCATGATCACGAGGACGGGTGGCAAGCCTAATTGGAACTTTAACTTAGAATACAAAGGAAGATTGGAGACAAAATTTTAAGCGGGTACACTTGGCGACGTTTGATCCAGCTGTAGAACAAACTTCACATTTGAACTGTTGCGTGGCTGTGGATGCTTCCTTTTGCGGTCAAGACTCAAGACCACAGAATATGCTTTTGGAATTCAAGTGTGTCATACTAGGGTCACAGACTAAACGTTCAAGAGATTTAGATTATGGTTCTTTTTGTATTTCGAGGAGAGTATAGGGCTGCTGTCATTGGATTTTTATGATTTTCTAGTTCTTTCATTACAGCGTTGCTATTCTTTTGTTGCTTTGTGCTGTTGTTTGCTTTGTTTGAAATCCTGTAGTTCACATTTATTCTATTCTGTCCAGTTTTGCTTTGTGAGTTTTGGTGAGTATGTTATAAGTTTTTATGAGTTAATGAGTACGCGCCATTCAAAAGAATAAACAGCAACATTTTTAGTTAAGTTATTTTTGTATCTACAACTCATTTTCAAATAATAAATGATTTATTATGTTTTCCAGTTTTTCTGTTGAGAGTTTGGTTGCATTATATTCATAAAAAAAAAACGATTATCATGTATGCATTGACTCAACTGGCGACATAACTACACAAAACCGAATCGCAATTCCGGATAACAAAGTATAATAATATTTAATTTAACTTTGTTGTAATCGCAAACATTAATTTATCATAACCCGCAAGCCTCACACTTCCGCAAAATTCTGTTTATCGTAGATATACAAAATAGGTATACAGGATGAGTTATTAGTATACCGGCGGTCGATAGTTGATAAATCGTTTGAAAAAGAAAAAATGTTTCACACAAAAGGTGTTTCATTCTCTCCAGTTTCTATAACGTAAAATTATTTTCATTTATACAGGGTGTTCCATTTAGGTGTGACGGAAAGTATGTATTTTTAATGAAACCTTTTAAATGGCTCTGTATACAGGGTGATTCAATTTCGATCCTCACCATTGGGATCTCGCTTATTACTGGAGATAGAGCCTATGTTTTAATTTGGCAAAGTTTCGTATTTTTGTGCTAATCAATTATCTGAAAAGAAATATAAGCTATCATTTTTCATTTTGAAGATATAAGATATAAGGGCTAATTCCCGCTTAGAAATCCAAGAATCGTCATTTATGTAAAAACCAGTAGTTGAAGCATTGCAAATCAATGTAATTTAACGTTTACCATTTCTAAAATACCTCTTTGATTAGTTTCAACATTTCCATGAGGAATATAAGAATTGCAGGGTTTACTAAACGATCCATGGTCCGCTAAATTTCCGTCCAATGTTAGGAATATTGTACGATGCGACATTTCTAAGAGAACAATAATAAACCCTTGTTATATCACGCTTTTCGTTATTGGTAAACTGCATTTTACATCCACAATCAACCACAATTAAGGTTTATTTGGTTAAATGGCAAACCTAACGCTGAGGGCGCCGCTTAATCCAAGTGCATTTTGTTGGTGTTGCTTGGCAACGACTCCGGCGGTCTGTAACCAAGCTACAGTTGGGTACCTGAAGGTTTTTTTGATTATTACACCATTATTTAAAAAAAAATGGTAACATGTTATATATTGCGGAAATGAAAAAAAACACGAGCATCGGAAAATGCCAAAATTCAATATGGCGCCCATAAGAAAAACAAAAGTTGGCCATGGTTACGCCGCCATCTTTGATGTTATTTCAAATTAAAAAATGACACTGCATTCCTTGTTAAAAAGTACCTATGAATGTTTTTGTTTCAAATGTCTAGCTACATTTGGTTTTGAATAAAAAATTCAGAACGATATGTTAAAATTTCAGTTTTTTGTGGATATCTTCAAAATGAAAAATGATAGCTTAAATTTCTTTTCAGATAATTGATTAGCACAAAAATACGAAACTTTGCCAAATTTAAACATAGACTCTATCTCCACTAATAAGCGAGATCAAGTCACAGCGTTAATAGAGTGCTGAAGCCTTTGAAAACTCTAAAAAGTGAAAAAATAATAGAATGAAACCCATTGAAAAAGGAAGAGAATAAAACAAAAATGAAAGGAAAAATAATTTACGGGCAATCTGAGGTCGGGAAGTGGATCCTATGGAAAAAAGTTAAATGGCAAAGTTCTAGGTAATAAAAAGATCTACAACTTGTATTTACACTTTTTTCACCTAACCTCAAAATTTATGTGAAAAATTTAAATAACCAAGTTTTTGGTCTTTTATTTTTTTCATTTACAAAAAAAACTGCCTTTTTATGTACTAAGCACACTGTAATTTTTTTGATTTAAAATATTTATTTTTTCATCTTATTTTGACTTAATATCGAAAAAGCAGCCTAATTTTCAATCGAAAATTCTCACGTCAAACATCTCCGTTTTTGAAAAAGATTGTGGGCTTTTTGTTTGTTCAAATCTCTACTTTCTGATGGTGTAAAAAATATACATTACTATGGTAAATGTTCTCAAAAATGCAAAGAAATGGAAAAAATTCGAATCCGATTTTTTTTAAATCGTCATGTATAATATTGAGCTATTTATTAAAATTTATACTTTAATTACTGGAAAAACGTAAGATTCCATGTTACATTGATAAACAAAAAATTGGAAAATCAAATTTATTTATAAATGGTAAATGATAATATAACACTGAATCAATTCAGATTTCGAAAATATCAATTGGCAAAAATTAAATTATTTCTCATATTGGCAAATCTCCCACCCATAGAAGGTGCAGCAGAACAACATTGTTACAGGACATATTATCAGCTTCAAACTTGGCTGGGTAACGAACTGACAGCAACGGATTGAGGCTGGAAGCAACATCAACGTGGCATTATGCCCAAATTAAAAGAAAAGGAATTAATTCCGGAAATATTGTGCAAAACGATTTGCTGCAGCTGTGAAACTGGATGTAGAAGTTTAAAATGTGGCTGCCGAAAACATGGTTTCAAATGCACAAATTTATGCTCAAATTGGCATTGTTTTGAAAAATGCTCCAATGTAGAAGAAAAAAGCTACGAAGAACTTAATGATATTCAGATGAAATTCTGGATGGAGAACCAATGCAGACTGGAACTAATATTGGTGACGATGGTCTTGAAGACTTCGAAGATCTACTAGAATCTGGAATGTTTATCGAATCTAACGATGAAGACATCAAAGAGACAAAAAGTAATGGATACTAACAAATGTAAATAGAATTTAATAAATTAACTTTTTTACGGAAAAAATAGCAGCAGTCACATTTTTTAGATGAAGTACCCTTTAAATCCTACCTTTAATTATATTTAGAACTATTTTCGCATATTCTTTGCAATCTTCATGTTTTACGGATTTGTAATTTTTCTGTTTATCTGTAACATGGAATCTTACGATTTTCGAGTATAAATTTTAATAAATAGCTCAAAATTATACATAACGATTAAAAAATATTCGGATTCGAATTTTTTCCATATCTTTGCATTTTTTGAAAACATTTACCATAGTAATGTATATTTTTTACACCATCAGAAGAGAGTTCGAGTAGAGATTTCAACGAACAAAAAGCCCACCGACTTTTTCAAAAAAGGAGATGTTTTGACGTGAGAATTTTCGATTGAAAATTAAGCTGCTTTTTCGATATTAAGTCAAAATAAGATGAAAAAATAAATATTTTAATTCAAAAACATTACAGTGTGTTTGGTACATAAAAAAGCAGTTTTCACAAAATTTGTTGAAAGAAATTTTTTTTTTTGTAAAAGATAAAAATAAAAAACCAAAAACTTGATTATTTGAATTTTTCACATAAATTTTGAGGTTATGTGAAAAAGTGTAAATACAAAAGTTGTAGATCTTTTTATTACCTACAACTTTGCCATTTAACCTTTTTCCATAGGACTTACTAAAACTGACTAAAACTCACCGTCTTCCACTTCCCGACCTCAGATCACCCGTAAATTATTTTTCCTTTCATTTTTGTTATATTCTCTTGCTTCTCCAATGGGTTTCATTCTACTTTTTTTTGTTTTAAAATTATCGACCCTGGTCTATAATAGTTCCAGAGATATTCAACTGCTTACCAAAAATATGCCCGTTGCAGGATCATTTTAAAAACTATGTGAAAACGATTTTGCCTTTAAACTGTGTGACACAATAGTGAAAGACAGTAGGTAGATGATAGTATCCAAAGATATTAGATTGACAATTGAACTTTTCATTGTTCATTGAACTTTTGGCTTTTCAAATGGCGTTTTCTTGAGTTTTTTAAATGGAACTTCGATCCAATTAACATTTAGTATGTCATACACCGAATGTTACTAGTTTTTATGATATTTTGCAATTTAACGAAAATGTAATGCAATTGCTAACTTTAATATTGCTAAGCATTTAAGTGATTTGGTAGTCAGTCTGTAAGGGGCGATAGAAGAGGTAATTTAGAAACTATTTAACCATATTTATCCCTATACAAAGTATAACCGTTATCAACATATTAACAATTTTATATTTTGCAATTTTTACAATCGTATGGCAAACGAACACGTGACCTAAACATGTCAAATTACTACTAAAGTAAATCCTAAAGCGTGTAGTTTTAGGTTAACTATAGTGAAAATTTGTTGACTTCTGAAAGTCTTGAACTAGCGGATTTTATTTGATGTGATTTATGTGCTTACATACAAAAACCAAATATTCAACAAAAACAAGCTGATAGGCATGTTTAGATTCAGATTGTTACTGATAACAAAAAAAAATCGATTAAAAACACTTCCAAAAACCTCACTTTCCATTCACGTTATCGATATTACTCATATTATCCAAATTTTGAATTGACGGTACAGAAAAATAACCTATTTTAAATCAATTAACAATAGTAAGTACACAGATACTGTTGGTATTTTTTTGTTTGTAGAGAATACAAATCCGTTCTCAAGCGTAGCTCATCAAGACAGGTTTTACACAAGTGAACAAATTTTCACGTTAGTTACCGCAAAAGTACATTGTTTATGGTTTACTTCGGGGTACAACTGAAGTAACTAAGTGTTCGGGTTCTTCGCTGTTCATTTGCGAACATGGCTAAACACTTATAAAATTGTTTTATACATTAAGAACCGTAATACTTAATACCGTATAATATAAATAAATCTAGTTAAATAGGTTCTCAATGGCTTCTTCTATGACCAAGGCTCGCCTGAATGGGCCCGACCCGAAAAAACCCAGTGGGTTTTTTTTCTGATAGGCCCAATTGAAAAAACCCACTGGGCTTTTTTCGGAGCGCACCATTTCAAAATCATTCGGAGTTTTTTTTTTAGTTTGGCTGGCTTGAAATAAACAAAGGTGTTTATTGAAAACTCGTTACGGGCAAAAGTAAATTTCAAAGGGTAATACAGTTTTTATTTTAGTTTTAGAACGCAAACAAAAAATATCGAGACTTTCAGTTAAATAATTCAGAACAAAACTTAAGTATTCTTATTGTATTCTTATTCACTCAGTACTGTGAATAAGTGTGAAAAGAAAATAACAAAAAACGAACCACCACAAACACAGTGAGTTCACCAGTCGACACTGTTAGTGGTGTCCATGTCTAGCAAAAACACTAGCACCAATTTAACTGGTTTTTTGACCTGGAAACGGTTTGGGTTGCTGTTTTGTTTTTTTGTCCAACAGACGTTTTGGTTACCTTAGTTATATACTTCCTGAAACGATTTCAGCTCCGGTTTTGACTTTGATCTCAAACACATTAATTTTGCCCATTTACGTTTAACATACACTAAGTACCAACTGGCGAATTTTCAATAGGTATGTTTCGGTTTTACCAAGGTTTTGAATATCTTTGCAAAGGTTGAGATTTCAGTTGCAGTATTTTATACATGTTCTGTTACGGTTACAGGATTTTCATCATAAAAAAATCGGTTACAGTATAGTTTTGGTTAATATTTACTATTGCCCACTTTTACCCGAAAAAAACCGAAAAACCCATTGGGCCCAGTGGGTTGCGTTAAAAAAACGGGGTTTTTCAAACCCTGTCTATGACCCTTTAAATACTTTACATCATGCAACCCAACACACTGTATACACAGCAATATTAAGGTACTAACTAACCAACTAAAGTATTACTCTTTAAATTGCAAGTATCACAAAAACTAATAAAAATAGATATACGACATAGTCAATATAAATTAAAAAGAACTTAACGAAGATTTCAATTTGCAAATAATATACAGGTTGTTCCATTTAAAATTGTCGAGTAAATGCCATTTAAAATGTTTATAAGTTCCTACATGCTACGATAACCGTGTATAGCGCATATAATAGTACATGACATCAACATCTAGCTATGCTTTGAGTTATTATATTAATTATTTTAGGATCACATCTGCAAAAATGTAGTATTTACGTAGTTTTTAAGAAAAGCCTGCAATTGCCAATTTTTTTACAAACAATTGAATATCCCAGAAGCTATTTACTTTACACAGATACAAACAACTCAGCCTTTTATACAAAACTTTTGTGCTATCTTTTCATTGGAAAACTCGAAAAATTGAGATGACCACACTACATGAAAATGTATGCTCCATTTTCAATAATTTTCATAGACCAAAGTAAATAAGTGGTAATTCGTAACTACTAAAAATATTTATTTTCCAACAAACAGATTACTAAATATTAGATTAGTAAGAATGAATCACTTTCAATATAAATGATTTATAGTCTGAACTACACAATGTATGTTTTATTATCAATAGCTATTTATAATGTGAATTCCTTTTGTATTTTTTCAGTTAAGTTCCTCAGTTATTCTCATTTGACTCGTTTAACATGTAATTTGATACGTTGAGCCCAACTCCGTATACCCAAAGTTACGACAACGGGCCTGTTACCTTATTTGTTGCAATGGGTCGACCAATAGCGTGAGCAAGTAGCCAAACACATCTCAGCTAATTCACACCTCACACCCAATTAGTTTGAAATTTCACCGGGGGGAAGTTAGCAATAAAAGTTAGCAATAAATTTTTTTTTTCATCCGATTTTAATGAATGACACATTTTTGGAAAGCCCTTAACGTGCTGAGTCTACAGTAGTTATTGCAGAGGGCGCAATTAGTAATTACTACCTAAAAAGTTAAAAAGAAAGTATTTTTTTGCTTAAATTGGCACATTTTTACAATCTCATATCTCTGTTAATCCTTTACCAATTACAACAATTCTTACAGCAATCAAAAGTACAAATATAGCCCATACTTCCATAGTTATTGCAGTCCAAGTTTCCAGTAATTAGTGGTCTAAAAAAATTAATGAACTTTGACTATTCTTATACCGGGATGCAAGTATGGAAGAATACATCGGTTCAGCAGAACAACGACCATAACCCCTTTTCAGGGCCGGCCCGAGGCGGGTTCAGCGCGTTCCCCGGAACCCGGCCCCGCGCTTTGGACGGCCCCGCACTTTTGACAGTGCCGCAAACTGCCTCGCAGGTTACAAGTTAACCGCTTCCTCAGACTGAGGCGATTTTGTTGCCGCAACAGCGATCAGATAATTTTGCTATGTACATCAAAAGAGTGGTTATGATATCACACAACGATTTGCGACAAAAACGATGCGACTCAGTCTGGGGGAGGCTTTACAGTCTTACCGCGGGGAACAATGTTCTGTTGGCGCCATTTGTACATGAGTAGAGATATTACAACCAGGGGTCAAACCGTAATTTACCGCGTAAATTACTAAATTAATTACCGTAATTAATGGTAATTTACCGATTTTTAATTACCGTAATTTACGGCTTAAAAGAGCGATGGTAATTTGCGTCAATTTAAATTACCGTTGGTAATTTACCAGTAATTTACCAATAATTTTAATTACTAAATTACTAAATTAATTACTTAATTCAGTGGAGCCAATAACGCACATTTTAAATCAGCACCCATCTACCTACTATCAAATTCATAATTCATGAAATAAAGAAATTTCTGATGATCCGGATAAAATATGATCATTGTTTGTGAAACCGGGCGTTGTCGTTTTGTGAGTCGGTATAATAAGTTACAGTATTTTATTCTATAATTATGAGGTTAGACTGACCATTTTATAAATTGCTGGTATAAATAGTCATTTAACCATCAAGTATATTAAGAAGAACCATTAAAGATCGAGACTATTTAACGCGCGAGCGATTAGCGAGCGCGTTAAACAGTGGTCTAATTACTACAGATAACAAAAACAAGGATTGCTTTGGTAGAAATAAAGTGTTCTGTAGAAATCCTAATATTTCTGTAACCATAACACAATGTCAGTAATACTTTCATAAGAATAAATAATTAAATAAATGGATTATTGTAAACTGAATAAACAATAATTATTTCGGTACGATTGTCAATAGTGCATAAATACATTTTCGGTGGAAATATTACATTGTCCATGGTTTCCATAAAACTATTTTGAAAACGCCACCTTTTTATATTCTTCATGTTCGGCTATCACAGTTGCAAAATCTCCTTGAATGTCTACCTCCAGAGGCTTAAAAGAGGCGACCTAATTTTCCAAAACGTTGACGTATAACGAACAAATTAATGTCTTTGATAAATATTATTTAAACTATTTTAGACTGGTACATAAATTACTAATTCTCTTGACTTTGAAGAAAATCAATACTTATCACAAATTATCAGTTGGTGTAATTCAAAATTACAGAATATACATAAAAATAATTACTATTAAAAAAACTAAACTAAACTAAAGATAAACTTAAGTTTGTGAGATTGTTAAATTTTGCCGAACCGTCTGGATATGTAATATATAATTAATTTATAAATTATTAAATTATTAAGTTACAAATAATATCAAATTAGATCCTTAATACATTGTAAGCTGTTGACGATAGACCTATAGAGTTAAGATATGCAGGGTGTTCCATTACAAATCTATTGACATTTAGCAAATCTACAGTTATTCGGGATAAGTCATATTAGAATCGCTAACCAATAATAACTGTTGAAAGGTGCAATATTTTTACTATCCAAAATGAATTCTTTTCTATCTTTATCCTTACGTCAGAATATTTTTTGAAAAATGGATGTTTTGACATTAATTACAATTTTTGCCTCGCGCAATTGGAACCCGGCCCCGCGCAATTGTTGGAACCCGGCCCCGCAAAAGCTTGGGCCGGCCCTGCCCCTTTTTATCATCCGATTGTAACAAACAATACACCAAACGAAAGAGGAAGCTTGTCTCTACTTATGCTAGTTATTGCAGTCCAAGTTTCCAGTAATTAGTGCTCTAAAAAGGTTGGTGAACTTTGGCTATTTTTACCCCGGAATGCGAGTATGGAAGCATACACCGTTTCAGCAGAACAATGCCCATAACCAATTTTTATCGTCCAATTGTAACAAACAATACACCAAAAGAAAGAGGAAGCTTGTCTGCACTTATGCTAGTTATTGCAGTCCAAGTTTCCGCTAACTAGTGGTCTAAAAAATTCCTGAACTTTGAGTATTTTTACTGTCGGACATGCGAGTATAGACACATACACCGTTTCAGCAGAACAATGAGCATAACCCCTTTTTGTTATCCGATTGTAACAAACAATACACCATACGAAAGAGGAAGCTTGTCTCCACTTAAGCTAGTTATTGCAGTCCAAGTTTCCGCTAATTAGTGGTAAAAAACATGGCAAACTTTGAAGGTGCCAGTTTAAGCAAATAATGGTATTTATTTTTATTTTTTTATATAGTAATTGTGATTTGATTCCTCTGCAATAACTACAGTGTATTCAGTACGTTGCGGGCTTTCCAAAAACGTATCATTTATTAAAATCGGTTGTAAAAAAAATTATGGATAACTTTTATGCCTAACGTCGGGCTTTCAGTTCCGATACGGAAATGGCGCCACAACCATACCGACAAAGACGCCTGACTAGACTATTGCCGCCTGCAAAAAGCAGCAGTCCCTTTGTCGGCTTTGAGCACTAGAACTCTTGGGATACGCTGTTGTTTTCATACGATGTCGATCTGTGTAACTTACGGTTAACTTTTATGTTTAATTATCTTATTAGTTAATTTTATGCCAATTTTGACAATCATATTTTTGTGAATATATTTAAGTTTATTTCAGTTTGATAAAATTTTTCTAATTATATTTTTTTTCATCCGATTTTAATGAATGACACATTTTTGGGAAGCTCTTAACGTACTGAGTCTACAGTAGTTATTGCAGAGGGCGCAATTAATAATTGCTACCTAAAAAAGTAAAAAAGGTTTTTTTGCTTAAATAGGCACATTTTTACAATCTCATATCTTCGTTAATCCTTTACCAATTACAACATCTTTTACAGCAATCAAAAGTACAAATATAGCCCATACTTCCGTAGTTATTGCAGTCCACGTTTCCGCTAATTAGTGGCCTAAAAAAATTGATGAACATTGAATATTTTTACTGTCGGACATACGAGTATAGAACATACACTGTTTCAACAGAACATTGACCATAACGCCTTTTTATCATCCGATTGTAACAAACAATACACCAAACGAAAGAGGAAGCTTGTCTCCACTTATGCTAGTTATTGCAGTCCAACTTTCCGCTAATTAGTAGTCTAAAAAGAATCCCGAACTTTGCATAATTTTTCCGTCGGATATGCGCGTATAGAAACATACACCGTTTCAGCAGAACAATGACCATAACCCCTTTTTATTATCCGATTGTAACAAACAATACACCAAATGAAAGAGGAAGCTTGTCTCCACTTATGCTAGTTATTGCAGTCCAAGTTTCCAGTAATTAGTGGTCTAAAAAAAATTGATGAACTTTGACCATTTTTATACCGTGATGCAAGTATGGAAGCATACACCGTTTCAGCAGAAGAACGACCATAACCCCTCTTTATCATCCGATTGTAACAAACTATACACGAAACGAAAGAGAAAGCTTGTCTGCACTTATGCTAGTTATTGCAGTCCAAGTTTCCGCTAATTAGTGGCCTAAAAAAAATGATGAACATTGAATATTTTTACTGTCGGACATACGAGTATAGAAACACACCGTTTCAACAGAACAATGAGCATAACGCTTTTTTATCATCGGATTGTAACAAACAATACACCAAACGAAAGAGGAAGCTTGTCTCCACTTATGCTAGTTATTGCAGTCTAAGTTTCCAGTAATTAGTGGTCTAAAAAAATTGATGAACTTTGACCATTTTTATACCGTGATGCAAGTATGGAAGCATACACCTTTTCAGCGGAAGAACGACCATAACCCCTTTTTATCATCCGATTGTAACAAACTATACACCAGACGACAGAGAAAGCTTGTCTGCACTTATGCTAGTTATTGCAGTCCAAGTTTCCGCTAATTAGTGGCCTAAAAAAATTGATGAACATTGAATATTTTTACTGGCGGACATACGAGTATAGAAACATACACCGTTTCAACAGAACAATGAGCCCTGCCTTTTTATCATCCGATTGTAACAAACAATACACCAAACGAAAGAGGAAGCTTGTCTCCACTTATGCTAGTTATTGCAGTCTAAGTTTCCAGTAATTAGTGGTCTAAAAAAATTGATGAACTTTGACCATTTTTGTACCGGGATGCAAGTATGGAAGCATACACCGTTTCAGCAGAACAACGACCATAACCCCTTTTTATCATCCGATTGTAACAAACTATACACCAGACGAAAGAGAAAGCTTGTCTGCACTTATGCTAGTTATTGCAGTCCAAGTTTCCGCTAAATTAGTGGCCTAAAAAAATTGATGAACATTGAATATTTTTACTGTCGGATATGCACGTATAGAAACATACACCGTTTCAGCAGAACAATGAGCATAACCCCTTTTTATTATCCGATTGTAACAAACAATACACCATACGAAAGAGGAAGCTTGTCTCCACTTATGCTAGTTATTGCAGTCCAAGTTTCCAGTAATTAGTGGTCTAAAAAAATTGATGAACTTTGACTATTTTATACCGGGATGCAAGTATGGAAGCATACACCGTTTCAGCAGAACAACGACCATAACCCCTTTTTATCATCCGATTGTAACAAACTATACACCAAACGAAAGGGCAAGCTTGTCTCCACTTATGCTAGTTATTGCAGTTCAAGTTTCCGCTAATTAGTTGTCTAAAAAATTCCCGAACTTTGCATAATTTTTCCGTCGGATATGCGCGTATACAAATATACACGTTTCAGCAGAACAATGAGCATAACCCCTTTTTATTATCCGATTGTAACAAACAATACACCATACGAAAGAGGAAGGTTGTCTCCACTTATGCTAGTTATTGCAGTCCAAGTTTCCGCTAATTAGTAGTCTAAAAAAATTCCCGAACTTTGAATATTTTTTCTGTCGGATATTCGCGTATAGAAACATACACCGTTTCAGCAGAACAATGACCATAACCCCTTTTTATTTTAACTTTTATTGCTAACTTCCCCCCGGTTGAAATTTCACTGATACATAAACAGTAGGCTTTTTAGAAATTTGATTTCAGACATTTATTTACAAAATTGTCGACTAAAATGTGTTCAATGACGTGCCATAGTGCGAAAATAAGAGTGTGGAAAAAATCCCTGGTACTGGACTGGCTTATTACAAAATTATCTAAAAAATTCAAATCAATCGAATTGGAATTGGCTAGAAGATAAAATATAATATTTCCGTATCTACATGTCAAAGTAATCATTGGTTCTTTTCCTTTTCAGTTTGCTTATGGTGTTGCAAACTTTCCGGATGTTGGTGTTAAAGTCTGTGGGGTCTTGTCATTAGATCTGGTTAAGTTTGTCTCCAGATTTTGAACATACGTTGTAAAGTGTTCATTGAACTGGTCACAGTTGGGTTCAGGTTTGTGAGTATGTTGGTGCTCGCTACGTCCAGTAACATTGTCTGATTTTTGATCACCTGCTCACCTGTTCACATTGACAAGAGTGGTAAATAGAGTGTCAAGGGCAATAGCACGAGTCTATCCACAGTTTATTAAAATGCCCAAAAATGAAGATGTAATTCGAGAAATGCACAAGAACTTCTATGAAATTGCTGCATTTCCTAATAGTGAGTAGTGAGTAGTAACAGTGAGTAGTAGTGAGCAAAAAACTTTTTAGGGGGAGATGAAAAAGAGATTTCTCGGAATCGGAAAACTTATGTTTCTATAAACGTTCAAACATTTTAAATTCAGTAGCATGCTGGCCTGGATCTACACACAAAGCAAGATATTCAATAATAGTAGCGTGAAAAGTTAATTTGATGCTGAGCATTTCCCCGACTGCATATTATTGTTAGGTATATTTCAAAATACGCATAGGTACTTCATTAATAAGTTTGATTAAAAGTTGATACTGCTCTGAGAGTTATTGTTGCAACAGCAGTGTTAGGTATATAGGGCCATTATAAATTGTTGTAGTCGAAGTTTTCTAATTGTATTTTTAAAATAATACCTTTTTATCTATTTTTTATTAATAATTTTATCTTACATTTTCAGCCTCTATGTTGGTTTTAATGGCACACATTGATAAGTTTCTGTTTACTATTTACCTATTTATTAAAGACTCACCAACTTTCAGAGGCAAAAGGTATTGTCCGACATAGTCAAATTTTCTTATCTTTTGGCACCACAGACATTTTGATCCAACAATGATCACTTTTTTCACTCCACCCTACTGTACATACACAATTTGTTTAGTAGGTGCATACACAACAATAAGAATTGTCACATACGATACAGTTCTACATACAGCACTAAACTATGTATACCAGTTCCAACACAGATACATTAGTTTATATTAGATTGATTGCTGATTAGATATTAATCTTTATAACGTAGGCATATTGATAACATAACGAGACAATGCCCACAAGATTCCAAACAATAAGCAGTTAACGCTTCTAAAATTCCTATCCATAATTGATTACAGGGATAGAGTATTATAAATATTACTATTATTACAATCCAATTATAATTATTAGCTTATTACCGGTTTTGAAAGAGAACATAAATAGCAAATAGCATACCTAATTTATACAATTTGTTATATCAAAGATCTTTGAAAAAATAACAGATAAGATTTGTTTAGAGTTTACACCCACACATATTAAGCACATCAACCCACATATTACGAAACAGAAAATAATAAAGGAGGAAAACATTCTCTGTAGCTGTATGAGGAACGATAATATATGTATCACACTTCAACAAAACTGAAAGAAACGTTCATACAATGATCCAAATTACAAATAATCTACATAATAAAATCATCACAATATTAATTTGTCTTTAACAATACTTCAGGTAACATTGTTTACCCCATCTATGCATACAAAGATCCCATGTATACAAAAATTACCAATACTGACCTTAATAGTACAATATCTTTCCAAATTTTGCGGTATTTCGTACGTTGTCATTCTGTGAGCAATTCTGGAGGTCCCTTTAGGTATTTCGCATCACACTTCATTCATTGGGACTACCCACAAAGAACAATTGAAGAGCACGATCATTAATAATAAGTCCGATTCGAATACGCGTCAGAAGCCATCTTGAAATTCCTCTCTGTGGGTACTGGATAGAGTGGGGGAACCAGCTGGTGAGTTCAGATTTACGCTATGGTATAGAGTACGTTCAGTAAGAAAGGATACAATAATATTTCAAGACTAATGAGACATATTCTTACCCACTTATGTTTATCTGCGGTGATTAAATTATATAAACTGTGACCACCACATCATTGAAACCCCATTTTATGGCTCGTTCAAAATATATTGACGAAATAATATATTTAGCTTCCTTCTTTACCTACTTGTAATTTGGGTTGCATACACTTTGTTTTTCTAGGCAAATTTAATTCCATTTTATTGGGTAGGTACTGTAAAGTGTGCGCATTACAAACAATAATGATACAACACACGCTTCGAAACTCAGTACTTACCATTAATCGGGTAACATAAAATAATGCCCAGTGCACTAAGCCGTATGGCTTGTCAGTGCGGCTATCAACAATTTAACATACAAATTAACAACAACAATACTTATTATTAGTCGGGTTGACTTTAAACTCAGTCACGTAAAACTTATTGTGTTCTACACCTAATTTTGGTCCCACTCGGGACTCGGTACTTTTCAAATTCTATTACCTAGTTATTAATTTTAGTATTTATATGTTGTATCTAAATTATATTATCTAGGTTTCATATATTTAATGAGATATCAGAGATTTCCAATAAATAATCTACCTACCGAAATATTCAACATTGTTAACCAATCGCGACCAATAAGAAACGGCCCTCCTTTGTTTATTACATACAATTTTAAATCATTTCTACAAAATTCATTAAATTTTGCCTTCACTAACATATATCCCAAAGTTTCAATTTTATTGCCATTATACGCTTTTAGAAAAATATCAGATTTAATTAATTTATTTTTAGAAAACTGTCTATAATAATCTTGTCTTGATATTGCGGAAATTCCGGACCCTGTATCGACTTCCATTACAAAATCTTTATTATTGATATTCACGTTAATTTTTAATGGCTTATAACTCCTACTATTTAAGTTATAAAAATTTACGCTCTCTGTTTCTGACTCTGAATTCACAGTAGCCTCTTCTTCGACTACGTATTTCTTATATTTACTTTTAGATTTATAATCATATTGATTTTTCTCCAAACAAACCGCTCTAATATGTCCAACGTTTTTACATGAGTGACATCTTGCGTCCTTGAAATAGCATTTGGCAGCCTCATGGTTGTTCTTGACCCGTCTCGTTTTCCTGGACTATTCCTCTGGTTTCTCCAACCACTAGTTCCGCATTTATTACCACTGCCTCCACATTAATTGCCAAATTTAGCGCCTTTTCATACATTAATGCTGATTTGGTGAACATTCTTTGCCGCATTGCTTCGTTTTTCAATCCAAATGCCATTTGATCGCGTAAGTTTTCATTTAACATATCACCAAAATTGCAATTTTTCGCCAACTTCTTCAATTTAACTATAAAACTTGCGATTGATTCTTCTTGATCTTGCACCGCATGTTGACATTTGTAACGTTCGGCTACTTCTGACCGCTTCTGGTTGAAATGAGCTGCCATTTTCTTAATTAAATCTTCAAATTTCTCATCCTCCGGCTTCTTGGGACTGCATAGATCCACCATAATTTCAAATGGTTCTGCTCCAATGACGGTAATTAGCATTGCCGTTTGTAACTTATTTCGTTTGCTTTGAAACACTGACGCACGCGTGATGTACGAACTCCAATTCCCATTTCTTAAATTGAATTCCTCTACTTTGCCGGTCGTCATCGTTTAATCCTCGTCGCCACTTGTAATAGCCACTTGTAGAATAGAAACACAACTGTACTATTTAACATTTATTTTCCAACTGCTCTCGAAATATATAAACCCAAACGTACATGAAACTGGTTTTCCAACCATTTTTATGTTGCACGAAAATACACACATAAATATATAACCAAAATATTATTCCTTCGTTACAGTTAACAGATTGCTCTTCCGATTGTAGGGTAGGTGGTCGTGTCGGTATATTCTGTGTAGCAGCAATCAGTACAGTAGTGATCGGAGTCTGGCCGCTCGTTGTGGAATTTTCCTCATTTTCCTCTGCTGAAATTTGACTGGAACTTAATGAATCTGGAACACATGGAACTAGATTATGGTCATCATTATAAATTAAAGGCTTTCGATATGTGCCTGGTGTGTCCGGTATTGAACCAGTGTACGATAACAATTAATCGACATGTCGTTCGTGTACATGTCCGTTTTGTAACACATAATGTAGTTTTCCAATCTTGCCTACAACTGTTCCGATGCTCCACTTCTGTGTGGGGTTGTTGTACATCCTTATTTGCACTTTGTCGTTGATTTTGAATTGCCTCTCCTTCGCCTCCACCATTTCGTCGGCCTGTCTCTAAACTTCTATTTCACTAGGTCAATTCTAGTGGATCTGTTTCGACCTAACATGCGTTCTGCTGGACTCACTCCTGTAATGACATGGGGTGTCTTCCGGTACTGCATCAGAAATTATTGGAGGCTTATTTTAAATTCCCCTCAGTCCTTCAATTGTGAGCGAAGACTTCTTTTAAGTAAGTGCATAGGCTTTCACGGCCAGAATCATTTACAAGATAAACTGCTTGTGCACCATGTGAACCATGTGCTCGCTTCTTCAAAGCTAATTGAATACTGAAGACCTACCAATAACGTCTCCCTTATATATATATATATATATATATATATATATATATATATCTGTATGTACATCTCACTGCGCACATCTGGAGCTACCGCTCCCATGTGCTTTTCCACCTGACCGCGTTAGGATCGATTTACAGACGCTACTAATGTCAGTACCATCCTCGCGATTGATGTTGTTAGGATGTTTGTAAATTTCGATGGCTTCTCTAATAACCCTTCGATGATAATAACCACCCGTGCCAATGTTGAATCTTACGTAGCCGGGTGTCTCTACTGTGCTCCTTGACTCGACAATCGATACTTCGCCCTGTCTGTCCTACATAGCATATTCTACACTCACATGTTATCTTGTATACCCCTTCGTTCTTCAGGAGTGGTGTGATATCCTTTGGGTTAGGCAAAAGATCCTTTACGTTAGCTGGTGCTCTGTACCTCACCGTGAAACCCGATTTCTTCAGAAATCTACCGATTCTTTCTTACTCTTGCCGCTCCTCTGAGACTTGCGGTTTTCTTTGTATGACACCCCGTATGTCGGACTTGGTGTATCCATTCTGATGTAGGGCCCACTACAAGTGTTTCCGTTCGTCGTTCAAGGTGCTGGAGTCGCACACCTCGGCTCTGTTGAACAGAGTGTTAATAACACTTCTCTTCTGTTGGGGATGGTGGTGTGATTTGGCGTTCAAGTACCGATCGTTATGTGTCTTCTTAAGGTAGACTGTATGTCCAAGTGTACCCGTTGACTTTCTGTATACCAGCACATCCAAGAATGGCAGCTGATTGTCCTCTTCTATATGATGAATTTGAACGTGAATTTGATAGAAGCACTAACATTGTTCAGGTGGCTGAGGAACTCACTAAGTTTATCTCTACCGTGTGGCTAAACCACAAAGGTATCATCAACATATCTGACCCAATGCTTAGGTTTGTAAGGACTTGACCTAATGGCTTTTCCTTCAAACAATTCAATGTAGAAATTGGCGATTACCGGTCAAAGAGTTGATCGCATGGCAGCACCCTCTACCTGCTCATACATCGCACCTGCCCACTTAAAGTATGTGGTGGAGAGACAATACTCTACAACAGTGGGGTCAAACTCATTTGTGGGCGCGGGCCACAAAACTCTGATCTGAACTTCGGCGGGCCGCATACAAAAAAGTGATTAACTTTTTTCCTTTTAATGGTTCTTATACTATGTTGCTAATACCGTGTTAGATCAATTTCATCAGTATGTTAATTTTTCGGAGTTTCGGAGTTAACAAAATAAATCAAAATTCAGTAAGGATTTATCAAACATTTTTCATTTGAAATTTAGGATTACCTAAGAAAAGTATCATGAACATTAAAAAATAATGGTAATTTTTTACAATTTAACGGAATTCATAGAAAATAACATCACCTAAACAAGAGAATGATAATTAAATCCAGGTGAGGATAATGGAGGGTTCCTGGTTCAAATAAAGGCGGAGGTTCTTTTTCCAAAAATTTATCCTCACCTGGATTAATTATCATTCGCTTCGTTAGTTGGTCCTACATTACTGACGACTATGTTTTGGTTAGGTTTAGTAATGATAATTAATACAGGTGAGGATAATGGAGGGTTCCTGGTTCAAATCTAGGTGGAGGTGTTTTTTTTTCCAAAAATTTGTCATTCGCTTCTTTAGTTGATACTTTATTACGTACGACTTTACGTAATCACCATTTTCCCTTGAATTTATACAAAATAGCTTCTAAACTTGACTACACCTTCACCTTTCATGCTTAAAAACAATTACTACAGTACGCTTTTAAGGTGTCCCCTAACCAACGCGATTTTTTCGCAGCGACGGCGATATTGTCGCCGCCGCAGCGTATTCGCGTGGACTGCGGTTATGAAATTCGCGTGTGTGCCCACACCGAAGCGACAGTTATTCGCAGCACTTGCAACAATGTATACTTCATCAGATGAAGAAGAAGCACTTTTGTTTCTTGCATTAGAAGACGAAGAAATGGGCAGGTATGTATTTCTTTCGTACGGACTTAGATAATATTATTTCTTGACTAATCCACTATCCATCCACTATCCACTATCCACTATCTTATAATACTAAAGAGCTAAGAAACTCCCGAGAGCAAGTTTTTTTCTTTTTTGAAACTGGGCGATGTAAAGGCTTCCGAGAGAAGCAAAAATCGGCGCCCGAGAGGCCTATTTTGGCAATTAATTTGAAAAATACAGTGCATAGGCTTTTTATTTCGGCGATTTTTGGCCGATTTTTCGAAAAAATATTTTGGAATTTGAGTAAATTTATGCTTTTTGGGTTGGAACTGTACTGCCACCTCGCGTCGTCATGCCAACCGTCAACAATTTGACAGTACTCTCTTTGACGGCAACGAAATGGCTGTATAGCTAAGCGATAATAAGCGGTTTTTGCCCAAAAGTGCGGTAAAATCGACTCGCAGATGGAATAAAATCGTCGCCGGCCGCCGTAAGTACCTTTACGAATGTTAATAATTGTCAGTTTCGGGAAATTTTCGCACTAGGGGCCCGGTTAGCGCCTCATTTTGGTTCTGCCCACATCGGCAGGGATATCGAACCGAACCGGCCCGAAGAGCGCCGACGCGCCTATGTAAGACGTCTTTATTGCGCGAAAATTAATGTATTGACCAAATTTGCGTTTAGACAGTTTTCCCGAACGTCACATATTTACGCTCAAATTGGCTCTACATTGAGCATAAATGTCGAAGGAACCGGTCTCAAACATCACCGCTGAAGTTTATCGACGACAGAAACTGTATTTTTGAAGAATTTCGTCCGATTAGCGCCTACGGGACGTTTTCTAATCGTACCCTGTTTGAAATTATTGTTTTGGGCGGGATTTGCGTTCGAACTGTCAGTTGCCGCTTTCAGACGTGACGTTAGACAAGTGAAATTATCGCGTAAGGAGACAACAACGTCATCAACTATTTGCCCATATGTAGGTATTTCCAAGTGCCAGCGTGATGTATGTATTATATTTGCATTTCTTTTTAGCAAGTCCGAATTGATGACTATCATTGTAGTGACATTAAGTGAACTCTGTTGGTACCGCAGAATAGATATAATACGCTACGTGGTTGGTATGGATCTGTCAATATTGTGTACATAACCATGAAACACGTGGAGCCGCGCACAAGGCATACAAATATTTATCTACATTGCCTAGGACTGCTAAGCTAATTGAATGATGTCTATAACAATAGGCCATATACCAAAGAAGAAGAAGAAGAAAAACCAATAAGATGAGGTTGTGTTCAAGTGTGTATATTGTATATACACAACTAAGTAGCCGATGGTGTTACGGGCCCTTTCTAAGTGACTACTTCTTACGGGGCGACGTTCCATAGACCCTTCCCTAACGCCGTAGGCTAGCCGCCGTCAATTTGCGAAGGACGATCGTGCTTCACTTGCCACCGTCAAGAGACGAAACAATAATCTATCGATAGGATTGACGTCTGATTCAACTGGCCTAAAAAGGCGCTCTTTTCAATTGCCCGATAGATCCATTGGAAATAAGATTGGGGGAGCTGTTAGATGAATTCTTTTTTAGCTCTCTCAGCTGTTTGAATAAACAGAAGTCGGCTATATCAAACTACGGTGTCAAACGTTCTTCTTTGCCTTTCGTTGACAACGCTTCCAAATAATTCAACAGGTACAGTATCTATTTAGACGTTAAGTAATATCCTTGATTAATTGATTAACATTCTTTTTAGAATCATTTTCGTATCAATCAACTGTTGCGAGCAACGGAGATTTTTTTTGCTGCGATTCGCTCTCTGGAACTCAAGGTCGTACTGTGAGAATTTTACGATCGCCACTGTGAGAAAAAATCTTTCAATTGCGGACAGACGTTTCTGTTTTCGTCGACCGTAGGTAATTAGTCCGTTTAATTTTTTTTCTAAAATGAACGGTGCACGTTTAGGTCAGCCACAAATGTTCAGTTTCTTTTATGCCCTCTAATATTTCTAAACTGTTTTTTCAAATAACATTTTTGCATCACTTTTAAAGTAAATTAACTTTACTCTTTATTGTTTTTTGTAGTTTTAGAACACCCGGTAATAATGCAAGCAGATAATTTTTTATTAAACATTGTCTTTGCTTATAGGTTTTTATTATACGCAGGGTCAAAGAAAATTATCAGAATATAATCATCTTCTTATTTGAGGAATAACTATGTTTGAGGAACACGAAATCAACAGCATTGGAGGAATATGAAGAAAGAAGCAACCGATCTTCATCAAGAAATACAATCTCTAAAGAAAAAATAACAACCGGAATACAGAAATGAATCGGTTCGATGGAAAATATAGGCAATTCGTGGAAAGCGTGTACGAGAGAAATCTATATAAAGTAATTATTATGAGACATTAGAATGGTGACAGAAATATGTAGATTATAAAAGTAAATTATAAAATGGGCAGAAAATTAATTTTCCGAAATTAAAATAAATTTGTGCAGCAAATGTCACACAGTACCAAGAGATTTATTGAATTGATCACTGCCAGTTAAAGTTTAGTTCAGATATTGTTTTTATAAATTATATTAAACTTATTCCATTATAGTCTTACAAAGATGAAAAACATAGAAGTTACTAAAAACAAAAATATATATAATAAGTTAAGTTTGATAAAGAACGTTTCCTCTAACATTTTTTTTGTTTAATATGAACAAATTCTTACAAACATTAAGATATATAGAAAAGTTAAAGAGAAAACATGGCTTGGAATATTTTTAAATGGAATGTCATTATTTTGTATTCAGGAACGGTGTGGCTGGTTGAGTATATTGATTTGAGTATTTTTGAGATCTCTATTTTGGTAATATTTACAGTGACTAACTTTTTATGGAATTGAGAAAACAAGCTGTTTTTATTGCAGCTAGCATTTTTGTTTTTATAAGTGTCTGTTTTTATAAATTAAAACATACTTAAATATTAAATTTATTAATTATATTATATATAATTTTATTATATATTATATTAAATAATCAGTTCATGGGATTTCTTTGTACTTCCATTGTTTGTGATGAATTATAATTTGTTACTTTATTTGTTTTATTAATATTTTACATTTCCGTAACTTTATAAAGAATTGAAAAACAAATAACTTCAGAGGAAGCTTTTTATTCGGCATAACGTTTACATTACTAAAACAAGCAGTAATGTTTCATAAGTAATCATTTGATTTTTTTTTTCAATTTATTTTTGCATTTAGCTTGTGTGTTTTAGTTTATTTACTTTTTATTAGTGTAATATATACTGTTTGGCGTACATTACTTTTCCCATTGTTTGATATGTGTTTTATTTTTCACTGTAATTTTATAAAAACAAATAACTATATGAAACTTTTACTCAAAATGATATTTAATTGGAAGAAAAGTCACAAGTTTTATTAATCAAATGTTCAAATTTAAATGTTTTTTTTTTTAAGTTTTAGTTGAAAGTTTATTTATGGATTTATTTGTTTATTTATTTTGTATTATTGTTATGGCTTTCATATATTGCATATTATCTCATACATTATTTTATATATGAATCTTAATTTATCTTTGTTTTGTATCCGATGCTTTACACAGAATGGCATTTACAATCTAAGGAAATAATCACTTACAGTTCGATGGGTTTTATTTATTCTTACATTGCTTAATATGATTTTTTTTTAATTTTTATTCAATTTATTTTTGTATTTTGTTCTTTAGTTTATGTTCTTTTTATAATTATAATATATAATTATTATATATTAATATTAGTATATATTTTATTAATATATAATAATTTGGTGTAAATTGCTGATTTTCCCATTGTTTGTTGATAGATAAACTTTTTACCCAAAGTTTCACAGGGATTAATTTATTTATTTTATTTTTATTATCTTTGTTAAACATTGTTTCTTTGTTATATGCATCTGATTTCATAATATTCATAGTTCAATTGTACTTTGTATTATTTTATTGTGATCTTTGTTTATTAATTTCTCAATATATTTATCTGAATTAATGTTTTTGTAATTGAATACAATCTTTACAATGGAACTTTCTCAAATAAACTTCTAATAATTTTTAAAAGTTGGTATTTTATATTATTTGAAGTTCTCATGAAATTAACACAGTATGTATTCAAATTTTTAACGAACATTGCAAAACTTGCAGTAACTAAATTGTAGTTTATGCATACATAAGTAAATTAATACAAAAGGTAAGTATGTGTAATAACTCTTGGTTATATATCAACCCATTCAAACGAAAGCTATAGTAACTTACATAGGGATTGCACCTGAGTTACGATAGTCTTCGTTGCATGGGTCAATATTATGGTATAATCAAGGATAAACTAAACAGTGATTTAAACTATACTTTCCTTCAAGGACAATAATTATTGTCATCAAAATCCAGTTGGTTGGTGGTAAAGCAATATGTTATTTATTTTAATATTGTTGTGATCTTGTGTTTCTTTATCAAATGAAACTAACACTTTACTATAATGTTTATTCTATTCACTTTACAACATTCGGTTACTTTGAGCCATGAGCATCATATACCAAGGTGTCATGTCCATGCGCACGGTCGGTAACACAGATATTACAGGTAACTACAATACATGCGTACGGTCGGTAACACATATTACAGGTAACTACAATACATACCAGTCGCTAACACAAGTATTACAGATAACTGCAATATACAACTAATATATATTGGTTATATTTGGTATATAATATTTGATTGTTTGGTTATTTTATTAGTAGTAATAATTTGAATACAGTTCACTGTAGTAATAGTGAAAATTTATTTTGTGGTCACCAAATAAAGTTTGCAATATAATTGAAACATTTGAGTATATAGTTTTTATATGTTAATTTCGTATTTTACGCTTATACCTATAAATACATAGTTGTTTTGATTTTGTTGGACTTGCAACTGCATTTGTTGTATTGATAGAATACATTGGAATACAAATTCCGGCGACTTGTAATGATTGTTTTATGGAGTGTATTTTTATTATAATCGTTGTTCAAAACGTGAAAAGAACTTAACATCGCTCTGAATTGGTGAGCTTTTATTATGTATATGACCATTATATTATAATACATAAATGTTAATAGTGGCAATTGAGTTGTTGCTTCTGTATTTTTTGAAGTAATATTGTCACCGAACATTTCCGATTTCATTTTAATCATGTGTCACATGTCGACTTTTTTAGTCTGGCTGAAAATACAAATGTACACGGTGAGTCAACATTACCGGAATGTTTCAATAATTCTCCGACAGTAAACAATTTCAAAAACTTTTCAACTAAAAGTTTTTTTTGTTGTGAGCAAGCCATCGTATATACATTTAATGTTTTTTCTTTTATAATGAACGTTGTAACCTTTTATTTTTCTAATAACGCCCTGTATATTTTTACTTTTCTTAATTTTAAGATTAATACTAAGATTTTTTTTTGTATGTATTATTTTTTAATAAAATTCATTATTTTTTAATTATAAGGAAAACCTGAACTTCAAATTAATAATGTGTTTTCACATACAAATTTATTTTGATTTGGCAGTTTCAACTTTTAATTTAATTCTATTTACTTTGTTACTTTCTTCTTATTTTTTATTTGTTTGGTTAAAATATAATTTCCTGAGTTTTGATTAGTTGGTTATAACTGAAAAATACGTATTTTTATAAAAAATGATTTATATAAAAAATTCTTTGAATTGATCTTTGAATTAGAAAATGTGAAAGTATATGGCGTGTTCTACTAAAAAAAAAATTACCAAGTTTTCAATAAAAATGAATACATTAAAAATATATTTAGCTGATAGTTCTTTCCTGTAAAACAAAAAAAAAACTTAAAATTCTTTACGTTTAATTGTTTCGGCACTTTTGAAAAATTTTGATTAATTGTTTATACCAACGGTCGTTATGTTTAAAACAGTTTGTTTTAAAACGGTGTTTTAAAACAAATACTTTGTTTGAACAATTCGCGAAGCGGCGAGTTTTGTTATTTTTCACGAGGACGTTATATGCGTGTACAGCTCGAGTATTGTACATAGTTTTACCTACGTCCGACAATTTCAATAAATTGTATAAAAAATGTCAAATAAATAAAGGTAAGGATATTTGACGGGAGATAATATTTGACGGTATTCGCGCGACATCTATTGCAACTACGGAGAACTTTGTCTGAAGTGTCGACCGAAAATTCCAATACAAATTCAACATAAATGTTCATGAGCATGCAATATATGTTACAGGTCGAGTACTGCACTTACCTACGACCGAAAATTTAAATAAATATAAATAGTATCAAAAATGACACATAATTAATCAAAACATTCGCGCGACATCTGTCATTATGACATTAGGCCGTGCCTAAAAAACACAAACGCACAGCCAAAAGCTTGCCAAAAGCACACGGTTGCTATAAGCGATTTACGAGCGAAGCAGTCCGTGACGTAAGCGACGTTTACACATACGGTCGTAGGTAAAAAAAATTACCAAATTTTCAACACCGTATATATTAAAAATATATTTAGCTGATAGCTTCTTAAAAAAACAAAACGTTAGAATTTTTTTTGACAATTCCTTACGTTTAATTGTTTCGGCAAATCTAACAAATTTTGCTTAATTGTTTATACCAACGGTTGTAATGTTTAAAACGGTGTTTTTAACATGTTTTAAAACAAATACTTTGTGTTAAGTATTATGTCTTAAACATGTTTCAAAAGTTTGTTGTGTTGTGTTTTAATAGTTATTTAACAACCAAGTATCTTAAAAAGAGCGATTAATGATCGAGACTCTTTAACGCCCGAGCGTAGCGAGACCGTTAATTGTCGAAATCATTAATCGTCGTTTAATATTCGTGTTGGTTACAACATTTTTTCGACGATCGTATTCTTCTAGCGTCGCCGTCGTCTACATAGACTTTTCTTCGCCAATGCCGTTTTAGGTTATATGACAATTTATGTAATTTGACACTGACAGTTCTAGAGGGCGGTATATATAAATCATAAATAAACGATCGACGGAAAAGCTTTTAAAACTACAGAAATTTGAACAGATTATGTTGTTTTTCAGAAAGTATAGTAATACAATATCAGTTGTACCAAGTAAAATAAGGAGTGAAAAGACGCCGATTAAAATGCTGACAAATAACATATTTGCGTGATTTAAAATATGTTTTTATTCTCTGGTTTTTTTGTATGTGATTCATGTTTTCTTGCATGTTTAGAACATGTTTTTTTCGCGTAGTGTTTAAAAACATTGTTTCGTTAAAAAAATCATTTTATAAAAAAAACATGTGTTTCGTTCAAAATAACAAAAAAATGTTTTTATACCATCCCTGTTTATAATTCAAAAATTCATTTTATAAAAGAAATAATTCTTAATTTTTGAAATTAATCTTAGAATTAAGAAATATAAAAATATTTCAAATATTTATATTTGAAAAAAAAAGAGAAGAAATGTAAAAATATTCCATATACATAGTTATATTTGAAAAAAGAAATCAAATATCCAAAAGAAAATGAACACCTGTATATTACAAATATATTTAAACGGTAACATATAGCTAGATTGTAGACTTCCGCGGTCTGAGCCAATGATATATTGATTGCCGGGTGGAAACCGCGTTGAAGACATTGAAGCAGTCGAAGTTTCGCGATCTTTGCAAGAGGCATCTTCAGGACTAAATTATCAAACCAAGTGCTAAGAAGATAGTAGCTTATAGTATCATATATTTAACCGTAGCCGGGGCGTTTTGAACGTTATCCCCTGACAAAAATAGTAACACATTTGTTTTACACTTTGAATGAAAGCAAAAAAAAAACATATGAAACTTTTTACTCATAATTTATATTGGTTGGTTGTTTTAGATTTGTGTTCTTTTATTTTTCAAACATTTTTACAATCAATTATTGCGAGCACTATATACAGCAAAGTCGCGCTTGCGCGACTTTGCCCAGGACGTCAGACCGGTTGAGAACCTACAGATTTCGGATTTCGGTGATATACACAATCTGCAAAGTCGCGACTTTCTCTGCCCGGATCGGCGATCTGCCCGGATCGGCGATCTGCCCGGATCGGCGATCTGCCCGGATCGGCGATCTGCCCGGATCAGCGATCTGCCCGGATCGGCGATCTGCCCAGATCGGCGATCTGCCCAGATCGGTGATTTACCCGGATGAGCGGTCTATCCGGATCGGCGATCTGCCCGGATCGGCGATCTACCCGGATCGGCAATCTACCAGGATAGGCGAAGTACCCGGATTGGCGATCTACCCGGATCGTCGATCTACCCGGATCGGAGATCTACCGAGTCGGCGATCTACCCTGATCGTCGATCTACCGAGTCGGCGATCTGCCCTCATCGGCGATTTACCCGGATCGGCGAGCTATACGAATCGGCGAACTACACAAATCGGCGATCTACCCGTCTAGGCGATGCGCAGACCTATTAGGTCTGCCCCGTTTCTAGTCTTAATATACTAAACGTGACTCACATTCAAAACGGCAAGTTTTCTTTTTGAAGCAAACTGAACAATGGAAAGACTTTTGAGAGAAGCAAAAATCGGCGACCGAGAGGACGATTTTGGCACCTAATTGGTAAAGTATAGTGCTTAGGCTTTTTAGTTTGTCGACTTTTGGCCGCATTTTCGAAAAAAAATTTTGGAATTTGACTAAATTTTTGCTTTTTATTTTGAGAATGTACTATCGATTCGCGTCGCCATGACTACAGTCAACAAGCTGACAGTATTCTGACGGCCACGAAATGGCTGTACGCTAAGCGAGATAATGCGCTGTTTTTGCCCAATAAGTACGGTAAAATCGACTCGCAGAAGTAATAAAATCGTCGCCGGCTACCGTAAGTACCTTTACGAACGTTAATAATTGTCAGTTTCGGGAAATTTTCGCGCTAGGGGCCCGGTTAGCGAATCATTTTGGTTCTGCCTGCATCGGCCGTATATCGAACCGATTTGGCCCGAAGAGCGCCTACGCGGCATTTTAAGACGTCTTTATTGCGCGAAAATTAATGTATGGACGAAATTTGAGTAGTGACAGGTTTCCCGAACGTCACATATTTACGCTCAAATTGGGTCTACATTGGGCATAAATGTCGAAGGAACCGGTCGTGAACATCAGCTCGCAAGTATATCGACGACAGAAACAGTATTTTTGAAGAATTTCGTCCGATTAGCGCCTACGGGACGTTTTCTAATCGTACCCTGTCTGAAATTATTGTTTTGGGCGGTATTTGCATGGTATTTGCGTTCAAACTGTCAGTTGCCGCTTTCATAGAAGTGACGTTAGACTAATCGATAAACATGTGAGTTTGCTGTCATGTTGGTTGCATACACGCACGTTGTTTCAAGAACTTTCAAAGTAAGTAAATAGTACCTAATTTGTTTTTATCTGATTACTTTTTCTGTGATTTTTTCACATATTTGTAATTCATTGAAAAATTAATCTTTAATATACATAGTACATGTGCTTTTTGTCACAAATTTTAGAATTGTCCGAAGGAGAATTATACCGTACTGCTGTTGGAGGGAACATTTCACCCGGCCCTTCAGAACTACACGCTTCTGATAATTGATATGGACACAAAAGACTGACAGTAAGTACCGATTACATATTTATTAATAATTTCGTTATGCGCTATTTTATATTTTCTACGAAACAATCGTAAAATGGTATTTTTCTTCTTTGTGTCTTTAAATTTATACAAAGTGTGGTTATGTTGAAGTTACCATAAAATATGAATACATTTTAATAATCAAAGCGGATTATTTTTTCTAAAGAACAAAGATCACAAAAATTGTAATTGGTTATAAATTTATACAATTTTGTTAACATCAATGCGAATGGTAATAAATATCAGATGTAATTATCTTCAATAACCGTTTTCCTACAAATTCTCCTATGTAATAGATATTTAAGCTTCAGCTGCTAAAAATACCAAGTTTTAAATATGAGAGATTGTAAATTAAATATACGTATTTCATTGTTTAAATTTTTGTTGTTTCCACATGTTAGGATATACCCTATAAAACTATAGACTAAACAATTTCCGAAATGTTGCGAATTAAAATAACATGTTCAAATTATCCATTTAAGTCATTTGGTCAAACAGTTGGGTAAATATGTTGCTGCCAGTAGAAGTGACACAACTCTTATAAGAAATTTTGTTTTAAATGATTTTAAAAAGTTTACTGAAAAGAAAAACAACAAGTTATAATAGCAGCAGTTTCCTAACGATTCATTCAGTAAGTCGATTAAGATCAATAAATTGAAATGGCGGTATGATTCACTATATGCAGAACTGAAACTATATACAGAACTAAAACTATTTACTCAGTTTTTAGAAAGTAAATGTCATGCTGAGTAAAAAGTTCCCTCAGGACTGTTAATATTTCAAACGGCTGTAACTTTTAGGAATTGAAAAGATAAAGCATGCAGATAATTGCATTCTAATAAATAGAATTATTAAATATTGTCTTTGCTTATAGGTTTTTATTATACGCAGGGGTCAAAGAAAATTATCAGACTATAATCATCTTCTTATTTGAGGAATAACTATGTTTGGGGAACACGAAATCAACAGCATTGGAGGAATATGAAGAAAGAAGCAACCGACCAACCGATCTTCATCAAGATATACAATCTCTGTAAAGAACAAATAACAACCGGAATACAGAATGGATCGGCTCGATGCAAAATATAGGCAATCCGTGGAAAACGTGTACGAGAGAAAAACTATATAAAGTAATTATTATGAGACATTAGATATTAGAATGGTGACAAAAATATATAGATTATAAAGTCAATTATAAAATGATCTGGAAATTAATTTTCTAAAATATAAAATAAATTTGTGTAGCAAATAGATTAACTGCCAGTTAAAGTTTAGTTCAGATATTGTTTTTATTCAATTTATCTTTTAATTTTATTTTTTTACTAATTTATTAGGTAGCCAGGTAACAAAATCCTCAATGAAGACTGTGTGGCCCAATGCAAGATCAAGAGGGGAGTACGTGGAAAACATGCTTGAAAAGGTCTGCGATTACATATTGTTATTCAATTTATATGTCTTTTTTGAGTATATTTTTTTATTATTTTGTTAATATTTCAAAAGCTGTAACTTTGAAGGAATTGAAAAGAAAAAGTTATTGCGTGTTATTTGTTTTCTTATATTTTTATTCAATTTAATTGTTTTTTTTTTCATTTGTATTATTTAATTACTTTTCGTAATTGTAATATTATTGGTTGTCTTCTATTTGTTTTTTCCATTTTGGACATATTGATTCATTGTTGTTATATTTCTATTTTTATAATATCATTTGTAGTTTAATATTGCTGTGTATTATCTCATTGTGGTCTTTGTTAATAAACTTCCAATTATCTGCATTAATATCTTTATAATTACATTCAATCTTTAAAACAGATATTTTTTTAAATACACAAACAATATTTAAAACCTGTATTTTAGATTCTTTAATTCTTATGAACATAATACAATATGTGTTCAGATTTTCTACGTACATTGTAAAATTGCAGTTAATAAATATAGTTTATTGCATACAAAAGGAAAAAATGGTGGTTTAATATACTACTCTCTAGGAAATTGAAATTAAGTTAAAACATCTCAGGCTTTTTTAATAGTCAAGTTGACTGTTGAATGTACAAACTTCAAATACTATCGGCGCAAGATTAGTTATCAACATGACAAATAATGAACACAGGAAGTGTGCGTCCAAATAAAGTCTTACAGCTGTTTTACATTATGTAATTTAAACTTAGTTATTTGTCAAATCGACAGTTCTCCAAAATTTAAATACTATCGCCGAAATGTTAATTGTCAACATGTCAAAAAAGTAGCCTGGTAAAATAGAAATGATCAAACTTGATATTCGTAAATAAATTCGCTGTTTAAGGATCATCTTGACAAATAAAAGCCCCTATCAGCCGGAATATATGCAACCAAGTAGACTCGATTTTTCTATGCGGTAATAATTTAAAATTGTTTAAGCTAATGCGTTAGCAAACGCAATTGCTAACTGTTATAAGTTTTATGTTGATAATTTAATTGGAAAATAATTTGTCATCTCTGCAAATAAATCAAAACACCAACACAACAGGAAAGAAAAAGTTTTCCGTAACATATGCAACTCAATATACTTGATACCTATATTCGTTTTTAACAAATATTTAGCGTAAAGTAATAGCGAGCGCTACTGATAAATGTCATACACGTGACATTCTTATTTGAAATGAATGTTTAATTGTGATCTTGACATATAAAAATCTGGAAGTACTATGAGAGTCAAAAGAAACCCAACAGCCTTTTTTCCATAATGTAATCCCGGCTTTTCTTTTTGTGGTAACAAAATAGAGATTGCAATATAATTCTGCTAAATTTTTATAGATAAATATATGTTAATTTAGTAGTTTATTCTTATATCTATAAATACATAGTCGCTGGTTTGATTTTGTTGTACCTGCAACTATGTTCATTTGTGTTCATTTGTATTGACACAATACATATTACTGGCGAGTGGCGACCTGTAGTGATTATTTTACGGATGTCCATTAATCTCGAAGTGTGTTTCATTATTATTATAATCGTTTGTTACAAAACGTGAAGAAAACGCTTCATTGCCCTGAATTGGTGAGTTTTTATTATGTTTATGTATGTACTTAATACCGGTATACAATTGCAGTTTTATTCTTAAAGAGCAACGGTTTTGTTTCGTTATTTTTAATCAGACCAGAATTTTTCATAATAAATGTATGTAGCCGTAACCCAACGATATTAGAATTTTACAAGAACTATTCACTACCTAACCTACCAATTTTTCAATATTATCGGGGTGTTACTGTATGCTTATGCGCGCGTTCGTTGACGAAATTGTCGAGTCACGAGTCACGTTTTCGTTTTTTCGTTCTTTTAATTATAAGCAAAACCCCAAATTAAGAATGTGTCTCCACATACATACAAATTTATTTTAATTTGGCAGTTTCAACTTTTAATTTAATTCTATTTAATTTTTTTGTTACTTTTTCTTATTTTGTTTTAAATTTTTAATTCGTTTTGTTAAAATGCAATTTCATGAGTTTTAATTATATGCTTATAACTAAAAAATTTGCAATTTTATAAAAAAATGATTACCATAAAAAATTCTTAGAATTGATCTTGGAATTAAAAAATGTAAAAATATACAACGTGTTGTATTAGAAAAAATGTTACCAAGTTTTTAATAAAAATGAACACCGTATATATTATAAATATATTTACCTGATACCTTCTTTAAAAAATCTGATGTGGCCAGGCACATGACTTTATCATACAATATATAAAATTAATAGTTTAGCTGCACGAGAATCTATTTGATTGAGATAAATCGTTTCTGCATTAAAATTAAACTAATTAGCCAGGATTTGACAGATATCTTGATACTATTGACAGTAGGTATTGTCAAAGCATCAGCATTTGACACTACCTACTGTCATTTGAATAATAGTTATTTATGTCACAAGTGCCGAAAGTACGGAATAGCACGACGAGCGGTGATGCGGCACGTCACCGAAGGCGGAGCGTCGCCGTCACATGTGAGCGAGTCGCGCTATGTAGTTTTCGGCAGGAGTGACATCGACCTTTGTTTAAATTGCTTTTTGAGAAATAAGTATTTTTAAAAAAATAATTAGAAAATGGTTATATTTCTGTATAGGAAATGTTAGGTTGATACCAAGGTTGGTAGAGCCGTATTTTACAGAGGTTATGCCGACAGCCATTTGCGGGGCGGGGACGAGGTCCACCAGTGACGTCCCAAACTGCTATCTCGTAACACGCAAAACTGCTAGCGTACTAGATGTTTTATCCATTCTGACACCACTGACGTCACTTTTTCGTGAGCTTGTAGGCATCTGCGGGGGTCGCTAGGATACATGGGCAATATAGGCATCGGCGCAACCTCTGTAAAATACGGCTCTACCAGCCTTGGGTTGATACCACTTCTACGAAACGTCAAGTTTAAAAAGCTAATTCAAATTCTGACAGATTTATATTTGTTCATGACACTATAGATATCACATCCGTACCAACATACTAAAATAAATTTAAACTCATCGCTATACTTTATTTACAATTTTCTCAATTTATCGTTTTTAGAATTAGATATAATAATGGGTTGATATTTCTTATCAAAATAAAATTGGTGATCTTATTTTATTTGAAATTTGTATTTTGTACTTTTCCGCACAAGAGCGGCAACGTTCCATAGCGGTTCTGCAATCTCTGATGAAATTAGCTGTTTTCGAGTGTGACAGCATCATGACAGCACAAAAAAATATTTGTCAAATCCTGGCTTTGTCAAATCCTGGCTACTATGTAATTTCATATCAATGCAGATGCGACCAATCTCGATCAAATAGAATTTGCTCTTGAAGCTAAACTATTAATTTTACCAAAAAATGTCATGGGCATAAATTATTCAAAATTTCCTTTACTTTAATTTATTATTTAACTATTTTGACGAAATTAGAGAAATGGCGGCTCATTTGCAAAATCCTTGAAAAAGGCTTAGAATAAACTACCAGTTCCTTTGGACTCTTTTGAACCAAAAGCCTTTCAGCTCTAAGTTAGGTCATGAAACTTCTAAATATGAACTTTCGTCCCGATACCTTTAGTAGTTTCTCCGGAATCGTCGCCACAAAAATCGTTTACACACACACGCACACACACACACACACACAGACATTTTTTTGTACCTTGGTCAAAAATGTTCAAGGGACCCATAAAGACCTATTTCCGCTAAAATCTCAATTTTTTTTTCGGCACGATTGCAATACTTTATCATACTGCGTATTAAAATTCTTTCCCTTTAATTGTTTCGGCACTTCTGACAAATTTTGATTAATTGTTTATACCAACAGTTGTTATGTTTAAACCAGTTTGTTTTCAGTTTGTTTAAAACGGTGTTTTAACATGTTTTAAAACAAATACTTTGTTTAAACTATTTTGTTTAAACATGTTTAAACAGTTTGATGAAAAGGATGCTGACAAATAAAATTTTTGCGTGATTTTTTTATTCTGTTTTTTTTGTATGTGATTTAAAACATGTTTTGTTTCATGTTTAGAACATGTTTTTTTGCGTAGTGTTTAAAAACATTGTTCTGTTAAAGACATCATTTTATAAAAAAAAACATGTTTGTTTCCTTCAAAATAACAAAAAAAATGTTTTTATAACATCCCTGTTTATAATTCAAAAATAAGGAGGTTATTCCCTGACAAAAAGGGTCACAGATTTGTTTTACGCTTTGAATGAAAGCAAAAAAACATATGAAACCTTTTTACTTGGTTGTTTTAGATTTGTGTCTTTTATTTTTCAAACATTTTGAAAATCAATTATTGATTGTCAAAATGTTAAATAATTATTGCGAGCACTGTATACGGCAAAGTCGCGCTTGCGCGACTTTGCCCAGTACGACAGATCGTTGAGAACCTACACATTTCGGCGATATACACAATATACAAAGTCGCGACGAAGTCGCGACTTTGCTGTACCGAATCAGCGATATACGCGGATCGGCGATCTATCCTTATCGGCGATCTACCTGGATCAGCGAACTACCCGGATCGGCGATCTGCCAAGATCGGCGATCTACCCGGACCGGGTTCTACCCGGATCGGAGATCTGCCCAAATCGGCATTCTACCCGAATCAGCGATCTACCCGGATCGGCGATCTACCCGAATCGGCGATCTGCCCGGTTCGGCGATCTACCCGGATCGGCGATCTACCAGGATCGGCGATCTACCCGAATTGGCGTTCTACCCGCATCGGCGTTCTACCCGTCTAGGCGATGCGCAGACCTATTAGGTCTGCCCCGTTTCTAGTCCTAATATACTAAACGTGACTCACATTCTTGAGAGCAAGTTTTCAAAATGAGGCCGATTGGGGGAAGAGTCTGCTCCTCGAAGAAGCGAAAATGTGCGCTCGAAACGCCCGAAATGACAATAGAACGCGAAACTACAGCGCTTAGGCTCTTTACTTCGTCGATTTTTTGCCGCATTTTCGAAAAAAAATTTTGGAATTTGACTAAATTTTTGCTTTTTATTTTGAGAATGTACTATCGATTCGCGTCGCCATGCCAACCATCAACAAATTGACAGTACTCTCTTTGACGGCGACGAAATGGCCAGAAATGGCTGAAGCTAAGCCCAGTTAAGCGACCGCACGTCAATTTTACCGCATATAGTCGTAAATCGGACGCCAAAATCAAAATAAAACGATCGCCGGCATCCCCAGGTAACTCTACGAAGAATTTTCCGCTATAAATGGCCGATTCGCGATGCAGATTAGCGTATCTTCGCCCGCGCCGTCAAAGGACGCACATACCGTGAGTATTTCCGCCACCAGGACGCGCAAAATCGCGCCCGGAGTTTCATTTCCTTCTCGGGCGACGACATTTTACTCAAAAAGTACGCTAATATCGACTCTATATAAAACGCGCGTTAACTCCGGGCTTTAAAATTTGAAACGGTATGTGGAAAAACCGCCCAAATTCGCGCGATCTAGATATTTCGATTTGCGCATGCGTGACTCTAGAGAACAGCTGTTCCCAACGTACAAACCCGTCATGCTGGGGCCCCTGTGGACAGAAACATAACACCACGCAAATATTTACAAAAAACCCGTCAAGACCGGTATAAGGAATACATATTCATTTTAGTCATGTACCTTTCTGGGTGTACCTTTGTGGTTATGGTTCCCTGGAATCTATTATAACCTTAGGGCATATTAATTCGAGTGATATAAGTTCAAACAGACAGTGTGACTGGTTTTAGAAAGGAGCCTGATTTGGTTTAAACATCATTTTCCTGCACGAAAGAAGAAGCGTTCCGTATCTTTGAGGTTAGATGACCTGTAGAATTTTGTTTGTTGATTTAAAATGTTTCCTTTTTTCAGAGTCGTTTGACTTTAGCTAAGCTTGTGCAGAAACAGCTCTCGGATGGATATTGTCGACTAGGTAAAACTTGGACCAGATTCCATTTACACGGTAATCGACTTTGTGAGTGAAATCGATGATCACGAAAGCAAGTTCTTTCATCGAAGGTGCCATCGTAGACTATATCGAGTGGGCCGTTGGTTGGTTAGAGATGCGGAAGTGACAGTGAATGTATTCTGGTGGATAGGCTTAATCGAAGAGGATCGAGGTCGAAGAAAATATAAAGATGACACTTGAAAGAGCTTCTTTAGGCGCTACGTTCACGGAAGGCCACTCGGAAGACCTCTCCGGAAAGCACCACGGGAGTCGCACGAAGGCAAAGTTCAAACTGCATCCCGGAATTGCGCAAAATCGCGCCCGGAGTTTCATTTCCTTCTCGGGCGACGACATTTTACTCAAAAAGTACGCTAATATCGACTCTATATAAAACGCGCGTTAACTCCGGGCTTTAAAATTTGAAACGGTATGTGGAAAAACCGCCCAAATTCGCGCGATCTAGATATTTCGATTTGCGCATGCGTGAGTCTAGAGAACAGCTGTCCCCAACGTACAAACCCGTCATGCTGGGGCCCCTGTGGACAGAAACATAACACCACGCAAATATTTACAAAAAACCCGTCAAGACCGGTATAAGGAATATTCATTTTCGTCATGTATCTTTCTGGGTGTACCTTTGTGGTTATGGTTCTCTGGAATCTATTATAACCTTAGGGCATATTAATTCGAGTGATATAAGTTCAAACAGACAGTGTGACTGGTTTTAGAAAGGAGCCTGATTTGGTTTAAACATCATTTTCCTGCACGAAAGAAGAAGCGTTCCGTATCTTTGAGGTTAGATGACCTGTAGAATTTTGTTTGTTGATTTAAAATGTTTCCTTTTTTCAGAGTCGTTTGACTTTAGCTAAGCTTGTGCAGAAACAGCTCTCGGAAGGATATTGTCGACCAGGTAAAACTTGGACCAGATTCCATTTACACGGTAATCGACTTTGTGAGTGAAATCGAAATGATCACGAAAGCAAGTTCTTTCATCGAAGGTGCCATCGTAGACTATATCGAGTGGGCCGTTGGTTGGTTAGAGATGCGGAAGTGACAGTGAATGTATTCTGGTGGATAGGCTTAATCGAAGAGGATCGAGGTCGATGAAAATATAAAGATGACACTTCAAAGAGCTTCTTTAGGCGCTACGTTCACGGAAGGCCACTCGGAAGACCTCTCCGGAGAGCACCAAGGGAGTCGCACGAAGGCAAAGTTCAAACTGCATCCCGGAATTGTCCGATAGGAGTAATGCTTGAATTGTCAAAAGCAAAAGATCAACAAATGGTGATAATATATTACGTCGAAGAGTCTAACCTTAAAAAACCTTGAGAAGAGTGTGGAAACAACGTTGGTATGTATTTTGATGGATGTGAGAGTTTATCCGTTTGCTGTCATGTTGGTTGCATACACGCACGTTGTTTCAAGAACTTTCAAAGTAAGTAAATAAAATAGTACCTAATTTGTTTTTATCTGATTACTTTTTCTGTGTTTTTTTTACATATTTGTAATTCATTGAAAAATTAATCTATATACATAGTACATGTGCTTTTTGTCACAAATTTTAGAATTGCCCGAAGGAGAATTATACCGTACTGCGGTTGGAGGGAACATTTCACCTGGCCCTTTAGAACTTTACGCTTCTGATAATTGATATGGACACAAAAGACTGACAGTAAGTACCGACTACATATTTATTAATAATTTCGTTATGTGCTATTTTATATTTTCTACGAAACAATCGTAAAATGGTATTTTTCTTCTTTTTGTCTTTAAATTTATACAAAGTGAGGTTATGTTGAAGTTACCATAAAATATGAATAAATTTTAATAATGAAAGCGGATTCTTTTTCTAAAGAACAAAGATCAAACAACAAGTTATAATTGCAGCAATTTCCTAACGATTCATTCAATAAGTCGATTAAGATCAATAAATTGAAATGGCGGTATGATTCACTATATGCAGAACTGAAACTATATACAGAACTAAAACTATTTACTCAGTTTTTAGAAAGTAAATGTCATGGTGAGTAAAAAGTTTCCTCAGGACTTATGGAAATTTTGAATTCTTTAAGATGTTAGACCCATTTGTTTTAATTAATGTATTCCTCACTGCACAATTTTCTTTACTCTTTATTATTTTGTTAATATTTCAAACGGCAGTAACTTTTAGGAATTGAAAAGATAAAGCATTCTAATAAATAGAATTTTAAAATATTGTCTTTGCTTATAGGTTTTTATTATACGCAGGGGTCAAAGAAAATTATCAGAATATAATCATCTTCTTATTTGAGGAATAACTATGTTTGAGGAACACGAAATCAACAGCATTGGAGGAATATGAAGAAAGAAGCAACCGACCAACCGATCTTCATCAAGAAATACAATCTCTGTAAAGAACAAATAACAACCGGAATACAGAATGGATCGGCTCGATGCAAAATATAGGCAATCCGTGGAAAACGTGTACGAGAGAAAAACTATATAAAGTAATTATTATGAGACATTAGATATTAGAATGGTGACAAAAATATATAGATTATAAAGTCAATTATAAAATGATCTGGAAATTAATTTTCTAAAATATAAAATAAATTTGTGTAGCAAATAGATTAACTGCCAGTTAAAGTTTAGTTCAGATATTGTTTTTATTCAATTTATCTTTTAATTTTATTTTTTTACTAATTTATTAGGTAGCCAGGTAACAAAATCCTCAATGAAGACTGTGTGGCCCAATGCAAGATCAAGAGGGGAGTACGTGGAAAACATGCTTGAAAAGGTCTGCGATTATATATTGTTATTCAATTTATATGTCTTTTTTGAGTATATTTTTTTATTATTTTGTTAATATTTCAAAAGCTGTAACTTTGAAGGAATTGAAAAGAAAAAGTTATTGCGTGTTATTTGTTTTCTTATATTTTTATTCAATTTAATTGTTTTTTTTTTTTTCATTTGTATTATTTAATTACTTTTCGTAATTGTAATATTATTGGTTGTCTTCTATTTGTTTTTTCCATTTTGGACATATTGATTCATTGTTGTTATATTTCTATTTTTATAATATCATTTGTAGTTTAATATTGCTGTGTATTATCTCATTGTGGTCTTTGTTAATAAACTTCCAATTATCTGCATTAATATCTTTATAATTACATTCAATCTTTAAAACAGATATTTTTTTAAATAAACAAACAATATTTAAACCCTGTATTTTAGATTCTTTAATTCTTATGAACATAATACAATATGTGTTCAGATTTTCTACGTACATTGTAAAATTGCAGTTAATAAATATAGTTTATTGCATACAAAAGGAAAAAATCTAGGAAATTGAAATTAAGTTAAAACATCTCAGGCTTTTTTAATAGTCAAGTTGACTGTTGAATGTACAAACTTCAAATACTATCGGCGCAAGATTAGTTATCAACATGACAAATAATGAACACAGGAAGTGTGCGTCCAAATAAAGTCTTACAGCTGTTTTACATTATGTAATTTAAACTTAGTTATTTGTCAAATCGACAGTTCTCCAAAATTTAAATACTATCGCCGAAATGTTAATTGTCAACATGTCAAAAAAGTAGCCTGGTAAAATAGAAATGATCAAACTTGATATTCGTAAATAAATTCGCTGTTTAAGGATCATCTTGACAAATAAAAGCCCCTATCAGCCGGAATATATGCAACCAAGTAGACTCGATTTTTCTATGCGGTAATAATTTAAAATTGTTTAAGCTAATGCGTTAGCAAACGCAATTGCTAACTGTTATAAGTTTTATGTTGATAATTTAATTGGAAAATAATTTGTCATCTCTGCAAATAAATCAAAACACCAACACAACAGGAAAGAAAAAGTTTTCCGTAACATATGCAACTCAATATACTTGATACCTATATTCGTTTTTAACAAATATTTAGCGTAAAGTAATAGCGAGCGCTACTGATAAATGTCATACACGTGACATTCTTATTTGAAATGAATGTTTAATTGTGATCTTGACATATAAAAATCTGGAAGTACTATGAGAGTCAAAAGAAACCCAACAGCCTTTTTTCCATAATGTAATCCCGGCTTTTCTTTTTGTGGTAACAAAATAGAGATTGCAATATAATTCTTCTAAATTTTTATAGATAAATATATGTTAATTTAGTAGTTTATTCTTATATCTATAAATACATAGTCGCTGGTTTGATTTTGTTGTACCTGCAACTATGTTCATTTGTGTTCATTTGTATTGACACAATACATATTACTGGCGAGTGGCGACCTGTAGTGATTATTTTACGGATGTCCATTAATCTCGAAGTGTGTTTCATTATTATTATAATCGTTTGTTACAAAACGTGAAGAAAACGCTTCATTGCCCTGAATTGGTGAGTTTTTATTATGTATATGTATGTACTTAATACCGGTATACAATTGCAGTTTTATTCTTAAAGAGCAACGGTTTTGTTTCGTTATTTTTAATCAGACCAGAATTTTCATAATAAATGTATGTAGCCGTAACCCAACGATATTAGAATTTTACAAGAACTATTCACTACCTAACCTACCAATTTTTCAATATTATCGGGGTGTTACTGTATGCTTATGCGCGCGTTCGTTGACGAAATTGTCGAGTCACGAGTCACGTTTTCGTTTTTTCGTTCTTTTAATTATAAGCAAAACCCCAAATTAAGAATGTGTCTCCACATACATACAAATTTATTTTAATTTGGCAGTTTCAACTTTTAATTTAATTCTATTTAATTTTTTTGTTACTTTTTCTTATTTTGTTTTAAATTTTTAATTCGTTTTGTTAAAATGCAATTTCATGAGTTTTAATTATATGCTTATAACTAAAAAATTTGCAATTTTATAAAAAAATGATGTAATTTTTGAGTGTTATTTGATATTTTTCTCAAGATATTTGGCTAACTTTAAGAATTGCACTTATACCATAAAAAATTCTTAGAATTGATCTTGGAATTAAAAAATGTAAAAATATACAACGTGTTGTATTAGAAAAAATGTTACCAAGTTTTTAATAAAAATGAACACCGTATATATTATAAATATATTTACCTGATACCTTCTTTAAAAAATCTGATGTGGCCAGGCACATGACTTTATCATACAATATATAAAATTAATAGTTTAGCTGCACGAGAATCTATTTGATTGAGATAAATCGTTTCTGCATTAAAATTAAACTAATTAGCCAGGATTTGACAGATATCTTGATACTATTGACAGTAGGTATTGTCAAAGCATCAGCATTTGACACTACCTACTGTCATTTGAATAATAGTTATTTATGTCACAAGTGCCGAAAGTACGGAATAGCACGACGAGCGGTGATGCGGCACGTCACCGAAGGCGGAGCGTCGCCGTCACATGTGAGCGAGTCGCGCTATGTAGTTTTCGGCAGGAGTGACATCGACCTTTGTTTAAATTGCTTTTTGAGAAATAAGTATTTTTAAAAAAATAATTAGAAAATGGTTATATTTCTGTATAGGAAATGTTAGGTTGATACCACTTCTACGAAACGTCAAGTTTAAAAAGCTAATTCAAATTCTGACAGATTTATATTTGTTCATGACACTATAGATATCACATCCGTACCAACATACTAAAATAAATTTAAACTCATCGCTATACTTTATTTACAATTTTCTCAATTTATCGTTTTTAGAATTAGATATAATAATGGGTTGATATTTCTTATCAAAATAAAATTGGTGATCTTATTTTATTTGAAATTTGTATTTTGTACTTTTCCGCACAAGAGCGGCAACGTTCCATAGCGGTTCTGCAATCTCTGATGAAATTAGCTGTTTTCGAGTGTGACAGCATCATGACAGCACAAAAAAATATTTGTCAAATCCTGGCTTTGTCAAATCCTGGCTTTGTCAAATCCTGGCTACTATGTAATTTCATATCAATGCAGATGCGACCAATCTCGATCAAATAGAATTTGCTCTTGAAGCTAAACTATTAATTTTACCCAAAAATGTCATGGGCATAAATTATTCAAAATTTCCTTTACTTTAATTTATTATTTAACTATTTTGACGAAATTAGAGAAATGGCGGCTCATTTGCAAAATCCTTGAAAAAGGCTTAGAATAAACTACCAGTTCCTTTGGACTCTTTTGAACCAAAAGCTTTTCAGCTCTAAGTTAGGTCATGAAACTTCTAAATATGAACTTTCGTCCCGATACCTTTAGTAGTTTCTCCGGAATCGTCGCCACAAAAATCGTTTACACACACACGCACAGACACACACACACACACAGACATTTTTTTGTACCTTGGTCAAAAATGTTCAAGGGACCCATAAAGACCTATTTCCGCTAAAATCTCAATTTTTTTTTCGGCACGATTGCAATACTTTATCATACTGCGTATGATAAAGTAAAAAAATTAAAATTCTTTCCCTTTAATTGTTTCGGCACTTCTGACAAATTTTGATTAATTGTTTATACCAACAGTTGTTATGTTTAAACCAGTTTGTTTTCAGTTTGTTTAAAACGGTGTTTTAACATGTTTTAAAACAAATACTTTGTTTGAACTATTTTGTTTAAACATGTTTAAACAGTTTGATGAAAAGGATGCTGACAAATAAAATTTTTGCGTGATTTTTTTATTCTGTTTTTTTTGTATGTGATTTAAAACATGTTTTGTTTCATGTTTAGAACATTTTTTTGCGTAGTGTTTAAAAACATTGTTCTGTTAAAGACATCATTTTATAAAAAAAAAACATGTTTGTTTCCTTCAAAATAACAAAAAAAATGTTTTTATAACATCCCTGTTTATAATTCAAAAATAAGGAGGTTATTCCCTGACAAAAAGGGTCACAGATTTGTGTTACGCTTTGAATGAAAGCAAAAAAACATATGAAACCTTTTTACTTGGTTGTTTTAGATTTGTGTCTTTTATTTTTCAAACATTTTGAAAATCAATTATTGATTGTCAAAATGTTAAGTAATTATTGCGAGCACTGTATACGGCAAAGTCGCGCTTGCGCGACTTTGCCCAGTACGACAGATCGTTGAGAACCTACAGATTTCGGCGATATACACAATATACAAAGTCGCGACGAAGTCGCGACTTTGCTGTACCGAATCAGCGATATACGCGGATCGGCGATCTATCCTTATCGGCGATCTACCTGGATCAGCGAACTACCCGGATCGGCGATCTGCCAAGATCGGCGATCTACCCGGACCGGGTTCTAACCGGATCGGAGATCTGCCCAAATCGGCATTCTACCCGAATCAGCGATCTACCCGGATCGGCGATCTACCCGAATCGGCGATCTGCCCGGTTCGGCGATCTACCCGGATCGGCGATCTACCAGGTTCGGCGATCTACCCGGATCGGCGATCTACCCGAATTGGCGTTCTACCCGCATCGGCGTTCTACCCGTCTAGGCGATGCGCAGACCTATTAGGTCTGCCCCGTTTCTAGTCCACTACTATATACTAAAAATCTAACACAGGCAGCACGGCAAGTTTTCAAAATGGGGCCGATTGGGGGAAGAGTCTACTCCTCGAAGAAGCGAAAATGTGCGCTCAAAATGCCCGAAATGGCAACAGAACGCAAAACTACAGTGCTTAGCCTTTTTATTTCGTCGATTTTTGGCCCCTCTTTCGAAAAAATATTTTGGAATTTGAGTAAATTTATGCTTTTTGGATTGGGACTGTATCGCCAGCTCGCGTCGCCATGCCAACAATCAACAAAGTGACAGTACTCTCTTTGACGGCGACGAAATGGCCAGAAATGGCTGTAAGGTAAGCCCAGTTAACCGACCGCGCGTCAATTTTACCGCATATAGTCGTAAATCGGACGCCAAAATCTAAATAAAACGATCGCCGGCATCCCCAGGTAACTCTACGAATAATTTTCCGCCATAAATGGCCGATTCGCGATGAAGATTAGCGTATCTTCGCCCGCGCCGTCAAAGGACGCACATACCGTGAGTATTTCCGCCACCCGGACGCGCAAAATCGCGCCCGGGGTTTCATTTCCTTCTCGGGCGACGACATTTTACTCAAAAAGTACGCTAATATCGACTCTATATAAAACGCGCGTCAACTCCAGGCTTTAAAATTTGAAACGGTATGTAGATAAACCGCCCTAATTCGCGCGATCTAGATATTTCGATTTGCGCATGCGTGAGTCTAGAGAACAGCTGTTTGTTCAACTAGCGGCTATTCCCTGAACGGTCACTATTTCTACCCATCTATAGCGCATGTGCGTCATGTACATACAAAACAGCCGTTGCGGTTTGAACGGTTTGAACGTTGCAGTGTTTGAATTCTAAATTCTAACCAAAAAATAGTAGTGTATATCGTATACGGTGTATTGTGTACATTAAAAATGAGTGGCGTATCCAAGGTTCCAACTGGCTTAACTCCTACAAAAACTTATAATTTTGTTTGTGACATATGCAAGAAAAACTTTAATTTTAAGAAACACTTAACATATCATCTAAAAAATCATGGGATACGGAGTGATTCGACTTCGAGGACATATGCTAAAAAGTGCCCACTTTGCAGTTTTAAAGAATCGTCCAAAACAAAACTTTATCACCATTTTAGAAATATTCATGATATTGAAATCGGTTTTGAAGAACTTGAGTTTTTTAGCAAGGAGGACTTTGAGGTGTGGAAAAATTCAATAGAGCAAATGTCTAAGTCACGATTTGTTAAAGAATGTGGAGATAAGGCATTTAAATCACACACAATTCTCCATTATGTGTGCCATAGGTCAGGATTTTATATATCTGAGAGTAAAGGGGAGCGGCACCTTAAAACACAAGGAAGTAGAAAAATTGGTGGATTTTGCCCAGCAGGAATAAAGGTAGTGGTACATTCAAATGGTAAATATCAGACGACGTATATAAAAAAAACATGTTGGCCATACATGCGATTTGGGTCACTTAAATCTAACCACAACCGAACGAGAAAATATTGCTTCAAAAATAGCCTTGAAGATTCCTTTCTCACATATTCTAGATGAAATACGTGATAATATTTCCGAAAATTCACTTGAGAGAATACATTTGCTTACCAGAAAGGACCTGAATAATATAGCAGCAACATTCCACTTACAGTCTGATGCAGTGAGACACCCCAACGATGCTATTAGTATTGAGGCATGGGTCAACGCTATGAAGGACAGCCAATGTGTATTATTTTATAAACCTCAAGATGTAAGTGTAAGTGAATACCCTGAGCTAAAAAGTGAAGACTTTATTTTAATCATAATGAATGAAGTTCAGTCCCAAATGTTGGTGAAGTTTTCTTCAGACTGTGTTTGCATAGACGGCACGCATGGATTAAATGCTTACAACTTCGAACTCCATACTTTGCTTGTATTAGACGATCTGCGACAGGGCTTTCCGACAGCGTTCCTTATTTCAAATCGGTCTGACCAAGAAGTGATTACTCTCTTTTTTACGTGTATTAAACAAACAATTGGATTTTCCATAAAGCCCAAAGTTTTCATGTCTGATATGGCAAACAGCTATTATAATGCATGGAAAGAGGTCATGATTCCGGCAGAGTTGCGGTATGTATTTACGTATTTTGTTCACCTGGTCAATATACTTTTAAATATTTTTGTAATAGCTTGTTTTGTTCATGGCACGTTGATCGGGCATGGAGAAAGAACCTCAATACAATTAATTCCAAAGATAAACAGGTGAGTCCTTTTAGTTTGAAAAATTATAGAAATTATAGCTATGTGAAATCATTTTTTAGGTAGAAATTTATAAAAATGTCCGAACACTATTGCAAGAGACAGACCAAACAGCATTTGTGTCTATGCTGGATAAATTTTTGAAAAAAACCAGAGAAGATCCACACACCGCTAAATTCTCGAACTATTTCGCCGACAATTATGCTACAAATGTGGAATCTTGGGCATACTGTTACAGGTTGCATAGTGGCCTTAACACAAATATGCATTTAGAAAGAATGCATAAAACGATTAAATATATTTATTTAGAGGGGAAGCATATCAAACGCTTAGACAAATCAGTAACTTGTATAATGAGGTTTGTTAAAGACAAGTTATTTGACAGAATCATTACTTTAAACAAAGGAAAGATCTCCACAAAAATAAATGACTTGCGGAAAAGACATAAGGAAAGTATGGAGCTAGAAATGGACTTGTTGAACAAAGTTGAATATGGATGGCAAGTTTTTTCTTCCACTAGACCACACGAGTTTTATGAAATACATCGAAATGAAGAACAATGCGATTGTCAAATAGTTTGCTCCGATTGCAAGATCTGCATCCACAAGTATTCCTGTAGTTGTCTCGACTCATCCATACGATGGAATATGTGCAAACATATCCATCTTTTAGGACGTAAAATGCTGGGCACAGCAGCCGTTGACATACAGAACGATCTACAAAATCAGACTAACATAGGTAATGTTATAGTATTGATATTAATACTTTTTACTTGATATAATAATTGAAATATTAAGTGAATATGATTATATAAAATGTTCTAATTTTCAGACCATCAAAACCACATCAATCACGCAGTGAGGTATTTGTAATGTTATATGGTTTAAGCTTGATTTGTGGTGGGCTAATGGTTTTAAATCAGTGTTTGGCAAAACTTTTTAACAATGTGTTTCAAAACAAATTATTTGAAAATATAAAAAAATTTAAAGATTTCTAATCTTTAAAATATCACTAAGTAATAGGTATATTTAGAATTTTCCCCAACGCTGTCGTAAATAACTTTGCATTTATGCATGTAAAAAATGGTGTAAGGACTAGCATTGGGAAATTATTTGTTAATTTAATTCTTAAGTTTGTATAAGACTTGTACACGCAACCTATGCTGGCTGGTTTTCTCATTAACGTTTCTTTTTTCTAACAGAAAATGATGAAAATGATACTCTGCATATTCAGATCAACCCCAGCAATGTGGAAACTGAAGACCTTCATAAATGTCTAATAACATCTTCTCCCAGTGATGCACGTAAGGCCAAAGGGTTGCAACAAAAGAAAGAAGATTTAAAGAGGTGGTTTTGTACAGTCGTTGATTCAATTCAATCAGAATCCCAGTTAGATGATGGTTAGATGTACTGAAAAAATTGACTGCTCCAATACAACCAACGCTTAACGCTACAATTATAAAAGATCACAGTATACTCAAGGAACACATGCAGATACCTCACAACAAAAAAATCGACCAACAAAGAAGACTATTTTCAACAAAAAAGAAAACTAAAAAAGGAAATAAATTAAAAACCCCAACTGCGGAGGAGCGCTGTAATATTGCAGTATCCCTTTTAGGGCATTTACAAAATATGGAATGAACGCATTAACTATTATTGTATTTTTATTTTCTATAAATAGATTTGTATTTTCAATTAAAAGAATTATATAAAATAAATGTTGTCTTATTTGTGGTGGGGTGAATATTTGTGACAATATAGAACATAGGTAAGCATGAAGCCCGCTAACTGAATACTTTATTATGTAAAATAAATTTGCAAATACTTACCTCTATTTTTTTTTAATGCATCCATGTTGTTACAAAGGTGAATAATGTAATGGGAATGTGTAAATAAAAACCTCTCCCCATTAAAATAATTTAAAACCCATTAAAATAATTTAACAAAACAAAGGCAAAGAGGGTTTTATTTACATATTCCCATTACCTCTATATATGTTTGGAGTGCTGAACAATAGAATTTTACAAACGATGATCATAACAAAACATGATCATGGTTTGTGAAACCAGGCGTAAACGTTACAAGCAAATATAGAAATTTGAGAACGGTGCGCTATTATGACAACTTCTGTATACTCTTAAAATCCGGTCACTTATATTTGTAACACCTGTACATATAATATACCTGCCAATATGTATAAAAATAGTAAAGGAAATATGACAAAATATATAGTTCGATTTATTTAAGGTAATAAAATGACAGTAGACAAATGTTTGTATTGTGCTTGCAGTACAATACCTGTCACAAATCTTAATTCATTCAATATTTCAAACCTGGCGATCATGCGCACGCTCGGCAGAAACTGTGACCGGTCAGGGGCTAGCCGCTAGTGTTTGTTCACAACCTACAAACCCGTCATGCTGGGGCCCCTGTGGACAGAAACATAACACCACGCAAATATTTAGAAGAAACGCGTCAAGAGCGGCAAGGAATATTCATTTTAGTCATGAGGTGGTACACAAAGGTACACACCTTTGTGGTTATGGTTCCCTGGAATCTATTATAACCTTAGGGCATATTAATTCGAGTGATATAAGTTCAAACAGACAGTGTGACTGGTTTTAGAAAGGAGCCTGATTTGGTTTAAACATCATTTTCCTGCACGAAAGAAGAAGCGTTAGTATCTTTCAGGTTAGATGACCTGTGGAATTTAGTTTGTTGATTTAAAATGTTTCCTTTTTTCAGAGTCGTTTGACTTTAGCTAAGCTTGTGCAGAAACAGCTCTCGGAAGGATATTGTCGACCAGGTAAAACTTGGACCAGATTCCATTTACACGGTAATCGACTTTGTGAGTGAAATCGATGATCACGAAAGCAAGTTCTTTCATCGAAGGTGCCATCGTAGACTATATCGAGATGGCCGTTGGTTGGTTAGAGATGCGGAAGTGACAGTGAATGTATTCTGGTGGATAGGCTTAATCGAAGAGGATCGAGGTCGAAGAAAATATAAAGATGACACTTCCATTTATGAGCAACCAAGCCGAGGTTAAAGTTGACGGTGTCGATGTGACGATGACACTTTGAAGAGCTTCTTCACGCATAACGTTCACGGTAACCTCTCCGGAAGGCACCAAGGAAGTCGCACGAAGGCAAAGTTCAAGGTGCATCCCGGAATTAACAGAGAGAATGAACGCGTTGAAAATGAATTGTCAAAAACCTTGAGAAGAGTGTGGAAAACGTTGGTATGTATTTTGATGTGTAATTTTTCTGATAAAAAAAAACAATAGAATCTACTTATTTTGTTCATATTTATTCATATTTATGGATTTATTTGTTCTTAAAATTATTATCTTTATGGTTTTCTTTTTTATTTATTTTGTTTTCGCTTTTGCATAGTTTGATATGGATTTTCATTTTGTATTTTCCTTTGTTTTACTAATATTTCAAACTTTTGTAACAAAATAACTTTATATCAAACTTTTTACTCAGAAAACATTTAAAAAACAAACAAAAATCATGGGGATTTATTTGTTTATTGAATTCATATTTTAATATTTTTTTACCAATTTACTAGGTAGCCAGTATAACAAAAATCTTCGTTGAAGACTGTGTGGCCCAATGCAAGATCAACAAGGGGAGTATGTGGAAAACGTGCTTGAAAAGTCTGCGATTTGGACCAGATAATATGAATAGAAATGTTTGAGAAACATGAAGACAGCAGTATTGGAGTAATATGAAGAAAGAGAGAAAGAAATCTGTGGAAAAGTGTACGAGCGAAAACCCACATAAAATAATTATTATGGGACATTAGAATGGTGACAGAAATATGTAGATTATAAAAGTAAATTATAAAATGAGTTGGAAATTAATTTTCCAAAATATAAAATAAATTAGTGCAGGAAATGTCACAGATTATATCAATAGATTAACTGAATTAATTACTGCCAGTAAAAGTTTCGTTTAGATATTGTTTTTTTAATTATATTAAACTTATCCATTATAGTCTTGCGAAGATGAAATACGTACAAGTGTTATATAATATCAATTCGTTTATTAAATTATGCACATTTGGTTGAACTTTAGTAAGCAACCTCAGCAACATAGGGTGGTAAATAATTAATTGCGTATCATCTTTACCACATCATGTTCACATCAGGTTTGGCCTACTAAAAACTAAAAAATATATTATAAATTAAGTTTGATAAAGAACGTTTCCTCTAACATTTTTTTTTGTTTAATATGAACAAATTCTTAAAAGTATTAAGATATATAGAAAAGGTGAAGAGAAGACATTGCTTGGAATATTTTTAAATGGGGTGTAATTATTTTGTATTCAGGAACGGTGTGGCTGGTTGAGTTTATTGATTTGAGTATTTTTGAGATTTCTATTTTGGTAATATTTTTAATGACTAACTTTTTGTGGAGTTGAGAAAGCAAGCTGTTTTTTATGCAGCTAGCATTTTTGTTTTTATAAGTATCTGTTTTTATAACTTAAAACATACTTAAATATTAAATTTTATTGTAGTATTTGTTAATATTCACTTTTTGATAATTGTATCCAAATTTCTATTAATCAAGTGTTCATATTTAAATGTTCTCCCAATTTGGTTTAGAAATTTAGATGAAAATACAAATACAACTCCATATGCCCCATTTTACTCAGCAAAAAAACATTTATTTATGGATTTCGTTGTATATTCTTCAATTTATTTATTTTTTATTATTTTTATGGCCCTCATGTGTTATTTTATCTTTGTTTTTGTAGATTGATATGAATTTTCAGTTTTCTTTGTTTTGCTAATATATCACACTTCTGTAATTTTGTGAATAATCATTCTTCACGCAGAATGACATGTACTTTCTAAGAAAACGATCACTTAAAGTTTCATGGGATTTCTTTCTGTACTTCCATTGTTTGTGATGAATTTTAATTTGTATTTTTTTGTTTTATTAATATTTTGCATTTCTGTAAGTTTACAAAAAATTGCAAAACAAAAAACTTCAAAGAAAACGTTTTATTTGGAATAATATTATCTTTACTAAAAAAAAAACGTAAATAGTAATGGTTATGTTTCATATGGACTAATTTGATTTTTTTATTCTATTTATTTTTGCATTTAATTTCTTTCTTTAGTTTATTTACTTTCTATTATTGTAATATATACTGTTTGGTGTACATTGCTGGTTTTCCCATTGTTTTCTATGTGTTTTATTATTTCACTGTAATTTTATAACAACAAATAACTCTATATGAAACTTTTACTCAAACATATATTTAATTGGAAGAAAAGTCGAAAGTAACCAAAGTTTTATTAATCAAATGTTCAAATTTAAATGTTTTTTTTTTTAAGTTTAGTTGGGAGTTTATTTATGGATTTGTTTGTTTATTCCTACATTTATTTGTTTTGTATTATTTTTATGGCTTTCATATATTGCATATTATTTCATGCATTATTTCATATATATTATTTCATATATGAATCTTAATTTATCTTTGTTTTGTATATGATGCTTTACACAGAATGGCATTTACATTCTAAGGAAATAATACTTACAGTTTGATGGGTTTTCTTTGTTCTTACATTGCTTGATATGAATTTGAATTTCTTACTTTTTATGTTTTGTTAATATTTTACATTTCAAATACAGTAGACTCTCGCTAATCCGACTTCCTTTTTGCACACCCCCATTCGGACTAATGAGTTGTTCGGAGTACAAGGTTGCCCGTTGATAGCAAGGGCATACTATGATTGTTCAGCATTAAAAAGCAGGTGGGGCGTTCAGATTACGAGGTACTGCAGAGTTTTAGGCCGTTTGGACTACGGGATTGTTTGTATTAGACCGTAGTACGATTAGTCAGAGTGTATTGTATTAAAAAAAATAAAACAGTAATAACGTTTCGTATGGACTTAATTGTTTTTTATTTTTATTCAATTTATTTTTGCATATGTGTTCTTTAGTTTATTTACTTTTTACAATTGTAATATATACTATTTGCTGTAAATTGCTGATTTTCCCATTGTTTGTTGATAGAGAACCTTTTTACCCAAAGTTTCACAGGGATTAATTTATTTATTTTAATTTTATTATCTTTGTTAAACATTGTTTCTTTGTTATATGCATCTGATTTCATAATATTCATAGTACAATTGTACTTTGTATTATTTTATTGTGATCTGTGTTTATTAAGTTCTGATTATATTTATCTGAATTAATGTTTTTATAATTGTCTACAATCTTTACAATGGAACTTTCTCAAATAAACTTCTAATCAATTTTTAAAAGTTGGTATTTTATATTCTTTGATATGTTCTCATGAAATTATCACAGTATGTATTCAGATTTTTTATGAACATTGCAAAACTTGTAGTAAATAAATAGTAGTTTATGCATACATTAGTAAATTAATTATTACAAAAGGTAAGTACATATGTGTAATACTCTTGGTTATATATCAACCCATGCAACGAAGACTATAGTAACTACACAGGGATTGCACTTGAGTTACGATAGTCTTCGTTGCATGGGTCAATATTATGGTATAATCAAGGATAATACTAAACAGTGATTTAACATATACTGTCCTTCAAGGACAATAATTATTGTCATAAAAATCGAGTTGGTTGGTAATTGGTAAAGCAATATGTTATTTATTTTAATATTGTTGTCATCTTGTGTTTCTTTATCAAATGAAACTAACACTACTATAATGTATTCACTTTACTTAGTTACAACATTCGGTTGCTTTGAGCATCTTATACCAAGGTGTCATGTCCATGCGTACGGTCGGTAACACAGATATTACAGGTAACTACAATATCACAGTCGGTAACACACGTATTACAGATAACTGCAATATACGACAAATACTTATTGCAGAGATTAGTAAATAAAGATAGGAAGCGATGAGACCGTGTCGATATTAGCGCCATCTATCGTCTCAGATGTTGATGTTAACTAACCGCTCTATGACGCGACTGAAATGTCATGTCAAGTGTTCAAAACGGACTTTTTGAAACGTCATTTGACTTAAGTTGCATTTAGTGGTAACGCCGGAGTTTCATTCTTTACCAAAAGTTACAACATGAGTCGTGGCACTTATTACACTTATAATTCAAGTTACAAAAATAAATTCAATAATAGGGATGTGCCATTCTTTGCAATAATACCAAAGGAACGTTCGCTGTAAGTAAAATATCAATCTTTGAAATTAGTCATCTGCATAGATGCCATAGATGACTTGGCAGAACCAAGCAATGGATGTTAAATATTGGCCGAATTTACCTTTTGCAACATGACAATTATATAACAAAAAAACTATCACATATGTAGTGATCATTTTGCTGTCGATCAATTCAAGAAAACATATCCGCGATTGCTTTTCAAATCAGGAGCTGTACCTTTACATTCTGCAGATAATATGGATGTTGCTACGAACAGCAGAGAAGACCAGCAGGTCAGCAGCAGTAATATCTATGGCAGTAATGAAGCTAAGGTTTCTATTGTTGTTGTTATAGCTTAGTGTTGAGTTATTTTAGTAAAACTGTTCTTATTTGTTATTGTTATTTAATATATAATAAATAATGTACAACTAAGGTTTGTATGTTGTGTAGAAAAACGAAATAATAAAGCGACGATTCTCTTTATCGTTGTTTCGTTGTTAGTTGTTTAGGCAAAAGCGTTAGCAAACGCAACTCCTAATTTTATAGGCTTGATATTGGTTATTAAATTAGAAATGTAATTGTCATCGTGAAAAATAAAAACAATCCAACAATATTAGGAGCTTACAAAAATTACTCAATACCTACAAATTATTCAATATTATCGGGGTGTCACTGTATGTCGTTTATAATTGTAATTTCGGAATCCGAGATCCGGTAATTACAATTGCCGAGGGAGATCCGTGTCGAGGCACGCATTTCAATGTTCTGATCAGGTGCGGGCAACTTCGGCGATATAGCGTATTTAGTGGCCTACACTGCCGTTCAAAGGTAAAACGCCGTATATAGATCATTTAAATAAATACAAAAATTTACTAAAATTTTTCAGCTTCAAGGATAAAGTTACACTTTAAAGTATTTACCAAGCTTATCATATTAACTGTACCTATATTTAACACGCCCATTTGTTTTTACTAATAAATTTAAATTTAGGACAAAGCCTAATACTTATTGTTTATGTATATACACTGTGGGCCAAAAAAAAAACGGTACAAATGTTCAATTACTCATATTTCCAAAGATTTGAAGTAAGTTCAAGCAAGCACTTCTTTGAAAAACTAATTGCTTATGTTGTGAGGACTGAAAACATACCATATTCACAATTCCACTTCTTTTTTGACTAAAAACAGCAAACATCGACGGTACAAAATTTCACCCGGTATACGAGAAAAATCACCCTGTATACTATGCTATAAGATCTCTTCTGCCCCTTTTGACCAAAATAAAACAAATGTCATTACCTATTAATTTTATTACACCTTTCATTTCACATTAAATTGACCCGATGTTATCAGAAATGTTGCATAGCCAAACATAAAGCAACATAACTTTGGATTGAAACGTTCTGTTATTGCGAATATGGTATGGTTTCAATCTTCACACTACAAGCAATTTGTTTTTAAAGGAAATATGTGAATTGACTAAATATTATTGGATATACGAGTGACTAAAAATTTGTACCGTTTTTTTTGCCCACTGTGTACATAAACAATGCTAATACATACTGACATTCATGTTAACGGTTTTTCGGATTTTACGCAAAATGATCGCAGTTTTGAAATTTTATATCCTGTAAAAAGTATTCATTATAAAACTTTGCATAAAAATGAGTATACTACTATACTATACGCTTCTTTTCCTAAATACAGTAAATCATCGTTTTGCGGTAAAACATAAAACTAAGAATTCATGTTTTATCTTTATGTTAACACTGGCAATTGAGTAATCTATTGTTGCTTTTGTATTTTTTTAAGTAACAATGTCACCGAACAAAATCCGATTTTATTTAATCAGTGTCACATATTGATTTTTTTAGTCTGGCTGAAAATACAAATATACACGGTGAGTCAAAATTACGGGAATGTTTAAATAATTCTAATTCTAAATTTTTCAAATAAAAGTTTTTTTGGTTTTAAACAGCTATCGTATAAATATACATTTAATGTTTTTTTTTATAATGAAAACGTTGTAACCTTTTATTTTTCTAATAACGCCCTGTATATTTTTTACTTTTCTTTATTTTAAAATTAATTCTAATTTTTTGTAGGTATTATTTTTTTAATAAAATTCATTATTTTTTAATTATAAGCAAAACCCGTGAACCTCAAATTAATAATGTGTTTTCACATACATGCAAATTCATTTTAATTTGTCAGTTTCAACTTTTAATTTAATTCTATTTATTTTGTTACTTTTTTCTTATTTTTTAATCGTTAGGTTTAAATATAATTTCATAAGTTTTAATTAGTTGCATATAACTAAAAGATTATTCGTATTTGAAAAAAATTATTTCGATAAAAAATTCTTAGAATTAAAATATGTAAAAATATACGGCGTGTTCTACAAGAAAAAAAATGTTATCAAGTTTTCAATAAAAATGACACCATATATATTAAAAATATATTTAGCTGATACGTAATTCCTTCCAGTAAAACAAAAAAAAATTTCTGAAAATTCTTTACGTATAATTGTTTCGGCACTTCTGATAAATTTTGATTAATTGTTTATACCAACGGTTGTTATGTTTACAGTTTGTTTTAAAACGGTGTTTTTAACATATGTTTTAAAACAAATACTTTGTTTGAGCTATTTTGTTTTAAACGTGTTTAAACAGTTTGTTCTGTTGTGTATAAACGTTCAGAAAACATAGTAATACAATATTGTAACCACCCGGGTTACGGATTAATGTAAAGTATGGGAAATTAGACGCTGGATATAGATTAGTAATAATTATTTCATAGACTTTAATAATTGATAATTGTTTAAACGGGCGCAGCTGCATTTAACGCGGGTTATCAGCGGATGTTTAACAACGGCTTGAAAACTCGCGTTTAGTTTATTTTCTGTTGGTACTTCTCTGTAGGTGCCTTTGTTAAGCGGATCAAGAACTTTGAAAATAGAGCTAGATTACATCAACTGTTTATGTTCAGAGAACTAGCTGTGAAGCTCTTTGTTCTCTGGCCTGTGGGAATGTCTTTTGATGACATAGAGAAACTCCCCAAACGGCTGATGTAAAAGAGACGTGGGTTGAAAAATAGCGGAACGGTTATTGGTAGGTTATTTTTAAAAGTGGGTTTTGTGGGCTGGCTTGGAAAACGTTTAACGGTGGGGAGAATCAGGGAATGGGTAAGATGCTGGTCGCGAAAAGTGGAGAGTCAGTCCGGTTTTAGATTCAGTGAGGTTTTAGATTGAGTCAGGTTTTAGATTCAGTTTCGGATTCAGGTTTGGGATACAGGTTTTAATTCCGGTTTTGAACGCAGTTACGAATTCTTGGGTCAGTGGGGGCCGTGGGCCCATAGTTGGGGTTCTTGTAGTTTGGTCAGGGTCAAATTTGGTTGTGGAATATTTGGCGTCAATATTGTTCCGTTCATTTGTGAGAGTTTTGGTGATTGTTAAGCCGTGGCTAAGAATTGGATTTTACTAGATCGCTGGAAACACCTGGTAGGATAACTCTGTTTTTATTATTTGTTCATTTTGTATGTACTGAAAATTGTCCAACTGTTCGTGTATGTTGTCTGATAAAGTAACGTTTATATTGTATGAGAGAAAAGTGCTGCTGCCCGATCGAAGTGTAGTTTTTTTTATAAGTTAATGTTCACATTGCCATAATTATTGTTCTTGTAAGTGTTTTAGTTTGATTCTTTGTCGAAGTTAGTGGTACCTGTTAAATGTTTGAGTAAATCTCGTTGCGAATTGCGATTTCTTTATGAATATTCGATTTATTTTGAATCTTGTTTGAAATTTATATTTATGTTTAAAATAAGTGAGTTGACTTGAGACTGTCGCATTTATGCTTATTGCCATTACAGTTGTCTAGTTGAGTCTTTGTTGTAATTTATAATTATTCTTAAAAATTGATTTAATTTGATTTGTTTTATCTATTTGATTTAATTAGTTTGATTGATAATCAGAATATTTGTTTGCCAACTTTATTTACTTTCTTAATATACTTTAATTTTAATTGAATCTGGCTTTAGTTGTTTTATTTTACTATTTCAAGTTTGTCCCTATTTACCTAGTGAACAAAAATTCTAAATATTTAGTGTGATAGATGAAAATAACGGTAAGTGCAGTCTAATATCTCGAATATTAAAATCTACATTCGCATGAGATAAATCTTCCAACCCCTTTTGCTCCACTTTAAGTCACCTGTGCATATAACATCAAATAAATTAGCTAACCGCTCGGCTAACCCTTACTGCCCAGTAGGCTGGGTGGTAACATTGGTGTCTTGAGTGTGGGGTTTATTTTTGAATAATTTGGAAGTATAGACTGCACATTTTGTTTTTTCTTTAAATGCTAGCATTTTTCTTGTTGCATAAATTAGCTTCTTTTGTTCTTTTGTGATAAGTATTATAGATTTTGATTTTCTTTTATGAAAAATTGTTGCGTGGCAAAAATTGAATTATTAATTTTTTGTTGCGGCAACTGCTTCTCTCTCTTTTGTGACTTTGTTTCTGTTTCATTACAGAACGCGAGTAGTAAAATCGCCCGGTGGAGTGATTAAGTGTTGGGTTATTTTTAGTTTGTTTTGTTTGGCTATCTATTATGTCGTTAGACAACAACGTCGCTCCGAATGAGCAGGGACGGATTGGGTCCGACTCGCCGGTTGTCGGCGGGGGCCTTGGTAGTACTACGGAAAATATTTCGTCTAGGAATTTCGCCAAAATTTGTAATTCTATAGATCCTTATACTGGTAAGGGTGACGTGCGTGACTATTTTTTTAGGCTGGAAAAGCGACAGGCGTTAGAAGGATGGACGGATAAGCAAATGTTAGATTTGATTATTTACAGGTTGGACGAGGTTGCGTTCAAATTTTTTAGGTCGGAGACGGAGCTCCAGGGTGACCAGGTTACGTACAGAGTTTTTAAGGAAAAATTTGTTAGGAAATTTGGTGGTCAGCGGTCATCTGGTGAACTTTTGTCTAGGTTGTCGCAGCTGTTCCAAAGAGAGCGGGAGTCCGTGTCTGATTTTTTGATGAGGGTGAAGCTCGTAGCAATGGAAATCATGGAAGTTGACAGGGAGACCGCAGCTGGGGATCAGCTGGCGGGTATTGAATGGAAGATGGAAGAGGTTGTTAAATATCAGTTTCGAACAGGATTGAGGATTGAATTGTTGAAACAATGTGGGTCTTCACTTTTACAGGGTAATAAATCGCTCGATGAACTAGCGGAGGTCGCTACGTTGGAGGAAGCTAATCAGGATTTACTCAAACGCAGGTTCCAGCAGGTGCATAATGTATCCAGAACTCCGTTTCGGGGCCGGCAGAATTTTTCCCGGGAGATTGAGTGTTTTCTGTGCAGGAGGAGGGGACACATAGGTCGTGTGTGTCCGCGTGGGCACGTGGAACAAGGTCGGAGAGAATTGTCGCGGTCAGCTGAGCTCAGGTCAGGCGAGCAGCCTTTTACTGGGTCAAGGCCCCGCCATCGGGGATGTGGAGGTGTGCGGGGCCCCGAGTCGTTGGTGGTTTCGCGTGTGGATTTTTTGGTTCCGGGTAGTTCTGGGGCTAAGTTGGACAGGGGGACGTCGAACACTCGAGTAGACCCTCCCGTCATTTCTAGCTCCGCGCGCGCTGCTTCTGGACCAAGTAATTCTGTCGAAGTAGGGTCTTCTAAGAATGCTGCTCTTTTTAATTATTTGCCAGGCTCTTCTCCGCCGATGGATAGGTTTGCCGAAAAATCTAGTAGGCAAGAAATTCGTGTCAAGGAAATTGGACTCCGAAATGGGTCGAAGGAGCCGTGCTGCGATCTCAACGATATAACAGTAGTCGAAGAGAAGGAAGCAACCACGGGGCCCAGAAGGGGCTATCTCGAAGAAATCAGAATAGAGCACGATAAGGGAAGCGATACAACCCCCGCTCGGAACCATAGCTTCGAACTGAGTAAGGAAAAATTTCCACGTCCAATTGAAGTAAATGTGGAAATTATACGCCCTATGGATGATGGCTATAGCAGTGACGAAAAGGACGAAAACCCAGTAGTCTGTCACAAAAGCAAGAGAAGGTGTGTCGCCGTGAAAGAACCTAGAGAAAACAAAATTGGAAATATACAGGATGAGTCCTCAGAAAGAGGAACGGTAGACGTTGTGGCGCAAACAACGGGAGCTCATAGGAAGACGAGTAGTGATTATAGGAAGGAGCCCAGATGGGACAAGGTTGGGTATATACAGGGTGATTCCTCAGAAAGAGGAATGGTAGACGTTGTGGCGGAAGCAACGGGAACTCATAGGAAGAGGAGTTGTGTGGCCATGGAGGAGCCTAGATGGAACACATTTGAAAATATACAGGGTGATTCCTCAGGAAGAGGAATGGTAGACGTTGTGGCGGAAACAACGGGAGCTTATAAGAAGACGAGTTGTGGTTACAGGAAGGAGCCCAGATGGGACAAGATTGGGTATATACAGGGTGATTCCTCAGAAAGAGGAATAGTTGATGTCGCAATGGGAACAAAGGAAACTTGCCGGAAGAGGAGTTGTGTGGCCATGGAGGAGCCTAGATGGAACAAATTTGAAAATATACAGGGTGATTCCTCAGGAAGAGGAACGGTAGACGTTGTCGCGGAAACAACGGGAGCTTATAGGAAGACGAGTTGTGGTTACAGGAAGGAGCCCAGATGGGATAAGATTGGGAATATACAGGGTGATTCCTCAGAAAGAGGAGTAGTTGAGGTCGCAATGGGAACAAAGGAAGCTTGCCAGAAGAGGAGTTGTGTAGTCATGAAGGAACCTAGACGGAAAAAGGTTGAAAATATACAGGGTGATTCCTCTGAAGGGGGAGTGGGCAATGGTAAAACGGGATCATCAGAGACTCGTAAGAAAATCAATCGAGAGTCGAAGAGAGAGCCTAGTTGTGACGAAGTTGAGCATATACAGGGTGATGCATCAGAAAAGGGACTTGTTGATACTGGAGCAGAAGCAATGGTGACCTGTAAGAAAATAAACCGGGTATTGAAGAAAGAGCCCAGTTGGGGCAAAAGCGGCAAATATGCAGGGGGATAGGCTGTCATATTAGGGGAGGACAGCAAGAAGAAGGAGGGAGTTTGAAGGAAAACGCTTCCTTCAAGCTCCCGCAAGTTTGTATTTTTCCAAATTTAAAAATGGTTGATTGTTTTAGTAAAATTTTAACTTAGTGAATCGCGGGAGGCATTACTGTGCCACCATATATAGTTTGCCCTGTTGTGGGGGCTTTTAGAATACCACAACCGCAAGGACGGCGCGGAGTAAAAGGCCCGAACGTCCACCGGGAGTTTGAAGGACGATTTCATTTCCCTTCAAGCTCTCTAATCAGGGGAATGGTGTTGAAGCTTTTGATTTACTTTTTTTGGGAAAAGGGTTGTACTTTTATTGGTTACCATGATAAGTTGTGGTTGCCCTGTTGTGGGGTCTTTTAGAATACCACAACCGCAGGACGGTGCGGAGTAAAAGGCCCGAACGTCCACCGGGAGTTTGAAGGACGACTTCACTTGCCTTCAAGCTCTCTATCAGGGGAATATTGTTTATTGTTTTGGTTTTCATTTGTTTAATTGTTTAGTATGGGTTGTACTTTGTTTTCTTTTGCTTTTTGAGAGACGCGTTAGCTCTGTGGCTGGGCTAAAGAATTGTGCCACCGCATGGACGGCGTGGGGTAAAAGTCCCCTAATGTCCACCACGGAAGAAGTCCTCACGGGATGGTAAATTTTAGTTGCATTTGCTTGTGTTTTAATTATTTTAGTTGTCTAATTTTATTTTTTTTTTGTGGTGTTGTAATGTGTTGTGTATCAACGTGCGGAAGTAGCACGTTACCGAGGAGGCTGGCCTGGTGCTTGCAGCCCTCAGTACCCGGGGAAATGGGACGTCCGGCACGAGAAAGGTCAACCTAGTTCTGGGGATGGTTTGCTGATTTCAGCGTGGCTATCAGTGGACTGTATGGAGTCCACGTTATACATTCCGACTGGCTGCGGGTGTATGCTGCAAGCGAGGTTCTGGAACTCGCTTATCTTCTGGGCTGTTTCAAAGAGAGTCATTAAGGAGGCACCCCCCCTGGAGCCTTCTCACATCGTCACAATGGAACCTGTCGCCCCCAGTGACAACTCCAGCTCGCACTCTGCGGGCCTTTTGCGGCACGACAACTCCAGCTCGCACTCTGCGGGCCTTTTGCGGCACGACAACTCCAGCTCGCACTCTGCGGGCCTTTTGCGGCACGACTACTTCAGCCTGCATACAGCGGGCCCTTTGCGGCTCGACAACTCCTGCTCGCTTACAGCGGGCGACCGAATCGGCAGCTCAAAACCAGCTACTCAGCTGGTGTACCCCTCTTCTGGACAGCCAACGCTGGCAACAGATGAACAACTGACCGCCGTCACCACGTGATCCCGGAAGGTGGAGGCGCCGGTGATGTATTAGTGTGAAGAATATTTTGCTTATTCCTTGTGGTTGACTATAGTTATTTTGCTAACTGTTTTGTGCTTAGAATTAAGATGGTTATTATATAGGGTGTATTTTACCAGCGCCAAATTTCCTCTACGGGTTTTTGTTAGTAATGGGTTGATTTGTTGTTGTACAAGGAAGGGTACTTAGAGCAAGTACCCTTCTTGTTTTAAGGAGGGGGCAGTGTAACCACCCGGGTTACGGATTAATGTAAAGTATGGGAAATTAGACGCTGGATATAGATTAGTAATAATTATTTCATAGACTTTAATAATTGATAATTGTTTAAACGGGCGCAGCTGCATTTAACGCGGGTTATCAGCGGATGTTTAACAACGGCTTGAAAACTCGCGTTTAGTTTATTTTCTGTTGGTACTTCTCTGTAGGTGCCTTTGTTAAGCGGATCAAGAACTTTGAAAATAGAGCTAGATTACATCAACTGTTTATGTTCAGAGAACTAGCTGTGAAGCTCTTTGTTCTCTGGCCTGTGGGAATGTCTTTTGATGACATAGAGAAACTCCCCAAACGGCTGATGTAAAAGAGACGTGGGTTGAAAAATAGCGGAACGGTTATTGGTAGGTTATTTTTAAAAGTGGGTTTTGTGGGCTGGCTTGGAAAACGTTTAACGGTGGGGAGAATCAGGGAATGGGTAAGATGCTGGTCGCGAAAAGTGGAGAGTCAGTCCGGTTTTAGATTCAGTGAGGTTTTAGATTGAGTCAGGTTTTAGATTCAGTTTCGGATTCAGGTTTGGGATACAGGTTTTAATTCCGGTTTTGAACGCAGTTACGAATTCTTGGGTCAGTGGGGGCCGTGGGCCCATAGTTGGGGTTCTTGTAGTTTGGTCAGGGTCAAATTTGGTTGTGGAATATTTGGCGTCAATATTGTTCCGTTCATTTGTGAGAGTTTTGGTGATTGTTAAGCCGTGGCTAAGAATTGGATTTTACTAGATCGCTGGAAACACCTGGTAGGATAACTCTGTTTTTATTATTTGTTCATTTTGTATGTACTGAAAATTGTCCAACTGTTCGTGTATGTTGTCTGATAAAGTAACGTTTATATTGTATGAGAGAAAAGTGCTGCTGCCCGATCGAAGTGTAGTTTTTTTTATAAGTTAATGTTCACATTGCCATAATTATTGTTCTTGTAAGTGTTTTAGTTTGATTCTTTGTCGAAGTTAGTGGTACCTGTTAAATGTTTGAGTAAATCTCGTTGCGAATTGCGATTTCTTTATGAATATTCGATTTATTTTGAATCTTGTTTGAAATTTATATTTATGTTTAAAATAAGTGAGTTGACTTGAGACTGTCGCATTTATGCTTATTGCCATTACAGTTGTCTAGTTGAGTCTTTGTTGTAATTTATAATTATTCTTAAAAATTGATTTAATTTGATTTGTTTTATCTATTTGATTTAATTAGTTTGATTGATAATCAGAATATTTGTTTGCCAACTTTATTTACTTTCTTAATATACTTTAATTTTAATTGAATCTGGCTTTAGTTGTTTTATTTTACTATTTCAAGTTTGTCCCTATTTACCTAGTGAACAAAAATTCTAAATATTTAGTGTGATAGATGAAAATAACGGTAAGTGCAGTCTAATATCTCGAATATTAAAATCTACATTCGCATGAGATAAATCTTCCAACCCCTTTTGCTCCACTTTAAGTCACCTGTGCATATAACATCAAATAAATTAGCTAACCGCTCGGCTAACCCTTACTGCCCAGTAGGCTGGGTGGTAACAATATCAGTTGTAGCAAGTAAAATAAAGAATGAAAAGACGCCGACTAAAATGCTAACAAGTAAAATATTTCCGTGATTTAATAGTATATTATTCTATGAGCAAGTAATGACAGCAACTTCTCAGGAGAACGAAGTTCGTTCAAGTGAGAAATTGATATTACTTGCGAATGGAATACTATACTTTTTACGACCATGAACCGAAATTTAATAAATATTTTTTTTTGCATATAGGGACGGCCGTATGTCACTATGACAGTTTACAGGATTTTTGACAGATTCAAATTGTTTTGTACGTTTGTCACTTAGCGACGTTGAAAATGCCTTGACAATGTCGCTAAGCAGTGTATCAAAACAATATGGAAAAGAAATATCCAGAGCTGTGATTTGTTCTAAAGCCGTGATGAATGAAATATTTTTCACTACTCGAGGGGTATGTAGAGCCAGGAATGAAATATTTGCCATGTGTAGGGGGAATGGTTAGTATTACTTATCATAAATTGCCATGATAATGAATGCATTTCTCAATAAGAGTAGAAAAAATATGTTTTTATTCTCTGTTTTTTATGTATGTGATTTAAAACATGTTTTATTTCATGTTTAGAACATGTTTTTTGCGTAGTGTTTAAAACCTTTGTTGCGTTAAAAAACTACATTTTATAAAAAAATGTTTGTTTCGTTCAAAATAAAACATCCCTGTTTATAATTCAAAAATAATTCATTTTATTAAAGATATGATTTTTAATTTTGAAATTAATCTTAGAATTATGAAATGTAAAAATATTTCAAATACGATCGGCGATCTAACCTGATTTGGGATCTACCCGGATTGGCGATCTGCCCGGATCGGCGATGTGCCCGAATCGGCGATCTGCCCGGATCGGCGATCTGCGCGAATCGGCGATTTACCCGGTCAGCGGTCTATCCGGATCGGCGATCAACCCGGATCAGCGATCTGCCCGGATCGGGGATCTGCTCGGATCGGCGATCTGCCCGGATCGGCGATCTGCCCGTATCGGCGATCTACCCGGATAAGCGTATAACCCTGATCGGCGATCTACCCGGATCGGCGATATGCCCGAATCGGCGATCTACCCGGAGCGGATATCTACCGAGTCGGCAAACTACCCTGATCGGCGGTCTATCCGGATTGGCGATCTGCCCGGATCGGCGATCTGCCCGGATCAGCGATTTATCCGGTCAGCGGTCTATCCGGATCGGCGATCAGCCTGGATCAGCGATCTGCCCGGATCAGCAATCTGCCCGGATCGGCGATCTGCCCGGATCGGCGATCTACCCGGATCAGCGTTTAAACCTGATCGGCGATCTACCCGGATCGGCGATCTACCCGGAGCGGATATCTGCTCGGATCGGCGATCTGCTCGGATCGGCGATCTGCCCGTATCGGCGATCTGCCCGGATCGGCGATCTGCCCGGATCGGCGACCTACCGGGATCGGCGATCTATACGAATCGGCGAACTACACAAATCGGCGATCTACCCGTCTAGGCGATGCGCAGACCTATTAGGTCTGCCCCGTTTCTAGTCATAATAACTAAAAGACAAATGATCGACGTCTAAACGCTGGATTTTCGCGTCTTTCTTCGCGAAAACCGCAAAACCGCGGCCGCGGCCGCGGTTTTGCCTTTAAAATGCCGTTTCGCTGCTGTGTAGACTCGCGAATTGCGGATTTAGCGCCCATTTCTTTCAATTTTTAGCGAAAAATCGACGTACGGCAATTTCGCCGTTTGAATTACATTGCAAAAATTTTTTGGAGTGGGTACACTCCGTTCGGCACTTGCCCGAAAATTTTACCCGTTGTGTTTTCAAAGGATCCTAGGAGAAGCAACGATGGGCGGTCAACCGCGACATTTATTGCTCAAAACAGAAAGCTCTATCGCGTAGGCCAATCTATTTGTCGATATTTTGCCAAGTTTTCGAATTTATTTCCTTCAATTTGAGTCAATTTATGCATATCGATTTGTGGCTGTACTTCTACTAGAGTCTCCATGACGACGGCTCAATAAACTGACAGATCCTCTGTATCATGCTGAAAATGACAACGCTATTCGTCTTACTGCAATCGTTTTGGTCTAAATGGCTAAAAAAGCGGCCAGAAAATGTTATAAAATGTTGTCGCAGGCGTTCCCGGGTAACTACGCGACTATAATAAGTTTTAGTTTGAAGAATTTCCAACGGAAAATAATGGACATGTGCCGGGGGAAAGCATGGCTTTTCGTAGCGTAAAAATGTAGGTATTCCACCCGACCTCAATCATATTTCGTATTTTGATATATTTATTGTTTAACTAAACCGAATGTTTTTTGCGATTTTAGGTACGTGGATTTTAGAGATTGAGTGCCTTTAGGAGCTCGAATTGACAACTATCATTGCATATGAAAAGGCCCTAAGTTAAGTCGGTTGGTACTACCGTAACCGATCTGTCAAAACAATAACATAACCATACCATGCAAAATGTAAGGCAACTGCAAGGCCAAGGCAAGTCCGCGTGACAAAGCTAAGTAAGATCCCTCTGTGCTTAGATCATACATGGCATATACGGTATACCGCATATACAAGGTATTACAATGCATATAAATATTCATCTACATTAGCTGCGACTGCCGTTTGAATGGCTATAACAGGGTCCATATACCAAAGAACTAAGAAGAAGAAGAAGAAGAACCATTGAGATGACGTTTGTGGTTCAAGTGAGTATCAATACAACAACGTATAAGTAGCAGATGGTGTTTAGAGCCTTTTCTAGGTGTTTATTACTGGTTACCGGGCATTTTAATTCAAGTGATACGTTAAAAGACAGTGACTTGTGTCAGAGAGAAGCCTGATTTGGCTTAAACACCATTTTCCTGCACGGAAGAAGTTTGAGGTTAGATTACCTGTGGATTTTGTTTTGTTGTATTAAATAAATATGCAAGTACGACCATCAATAGAACCAATTCCTTTTTTTCAGGTTCGTTTGGCTATAGCAAAGCTTGTGCAAAAGATTTACATACAGACGAGGAATAGCTCTCTGAACGGTATTGCCCAAAAGGTAAACCTTGGACCAGATTCTATTTACACGGTAATAGACTTTCCGAGTGAAATCGATGATAACCCTGCGAGAATTGGTGGCCTAAACGAAGATCGCACATCCATGATTGTAGAAATCGACGAAAGCAAGTTCTTTCACCGAAATTGCCATCGTAGAGTATATCGAGATGGCGGTTGGGTGTTTAGAGGGGCGGAAAGTGACAGTGGACTGAATATATTCTGGTGGAAGGGCCTAACCGAAGAGGGACATTTATGCGCTTCGTTAAAGTTGACGTTGTCGATGTGACGATGACACTTCGAAGAGCTTCTTCACGCGTAACGTTCACAGTAACCTCTCCGGAAGGCACCAAGGAAGTCGCACGAAGGCAAAGTTCGGCCAAGTTCAAAGTGCATCCCTGAATTGTCCAAGAGAATTAATGCTTGAATTGCCGAAAGCGAAAGATCGACAAATGGTGATACGTCAACGAGTCTAACCTTCAAAAAACATTGAGAAGTGTGCAACTTTGGTATGTATTTTGATGTGTAATTTTTTTGATCAAAGTGAAAACAACAGAATCTGCTTATTTTGTTCATATTTATTCAGATTTATGGATTTATTTGTTCTTAAAATTATTATTTTTATGGTTTCCTTTTTTACTTATTTTGTTTTCGCTTTTGCATAGTTTGATATGAATTTTCATTTTGTATTTTCCTTTATTTTGCTAATATTTCAAACTTTTGTAACAAAATAACCATATATCAATCTTTTTACTCAGAAAAACTTTTAAAAAACAAACAAATATCATGGGGATTTATTTGTTTATTAAATTCATATTTTAATTTTATTTTTTACCAATTTACTAGGTAGCCAGTTCAACAAAAATCTTCGATGAAGACTGTGTGGCCCAATGCAAGATCAACGAGGAGTACGTGGAAAACGTGCTTGAAAAGTCTGCGATTTGGACCAGATAATATGAATAGAAATGTTTGAGAAACACGAAAACAGCAGTATTGGAGTAATATGAAGATAGAGAGAAAGAAATCCGTGGAAAAGTGTACGAGCGAAAACCTTTAAAAAGTAATTATTATGGGACATTAAAATGGTGACAGAAATATGTAGATTTAATGATTAACTTTTTATGGAATTGAGAAAGCAAGCTGTTTTTTTATTGCAGCTAGCATTTCTGTCTTTATAGTAATCTGATTTTATAAATTAAAACAAACTTAAATATCAAACTTTTATTGCAGTATTTGTTAATATTCACTTTTTGAAAATTGTATTAAATTTTTTTCAATCAAATTTTTTCATTTAATCAAATGCTCACATTCAAGTTTTTACTCAGTAAAAAGTTTTAGTAGAAAGTTTATTTATGGATTTCATTGTTTATTCTTAAATTTATTTATTTTTTTGTTATTTTTATGGCTCTCATGTGTTATTTTATCTTTGTTTTTGTATATTTCATCTCAGTCATATATATCATATGAATTTTCATTTTCCTTTGTTTTGCTAATATATCATACTTCTGTAATTTTATGAATAATCATACTTCACACAGAATGACATGTACTTTCTAAAAAAAGAACACTTAAAGTTCCATGGGATTTCTATGTACTTTTATTGTTTGTGATAAATTTTAGTTTGTTATTTTCTTTATTTTATTAGTAGTTTACATTTCTGTAACTCTATAAAGAATTGAAAAACAGATACTTAACTTCAAAGGAAACTTTTTATTTGGAATAACATTTACTTTGCTAAAAAAAAAAAAAAACAACAGTAAATGGTAATGTTTCATATGGACTAATTTGATATTTTTATTTTTATTCGATTTATTTTTGCATTTAATTTCTGTTCTTTAGTTTATTTACTTTTTATTATTGTAATATTATACTGTTTGGTGTATATTGCTGGTTTTTCCATTGTTTGATATGTGTTTTAAACTTTTACTCAAAATGATATTTAATTGGCAGAAAACTCAAAGGTAACCAATGTTTTATTAATTAAATGTTCAAATTTAAATGTTAAAAGTGTTAGTTGAAAGTTTATTTATGGATTTGTTTGTTTATTCCTACATTTATTTATTTTGTATTTTTATGGCTTTCGTATATTATTGTTTCTTCGTTTTGGCATTGTTTTGTTATGAATCTTGATTTATTTTTGTTTTGTATATGATACTCTACTCAAAATGGCATGTACTATGTGCGCAAAAAAGTCTTGCACCACATATGCAACCAAATATACTAAACTTAATTTTGTTAGCTTTGTAAATGGTTTTTTATAACCTATACATTCTTACATTAACAGTGGTTTGATTCAAATAGAGCGGCAACCAGCAATATTTACATTTGATTTGATGGCATACTTCGACTACAAGCATTTATAATGACCTTATATTTATCTGAATTAATGTTTTTATAATTGCATACAATCTTTACAATGGAACTTTTTCAAATAAACGTCTAATCAATTTTTAAATGTTGTTATTTTATATTCTTTTTTTTATATTCTTTGATATTATGTTCTCATGAAATTAATGCAGGATGTATTCAAATTTTCTACAAATATTGTCAAACTTGCATTAAACAAATAGTAGTTTATGCATACATTAGTAAATTAATACAATAGGTAAGTATGTATAATACTCTTGGTTATATAATTCGACCCATGCACCGAAGACTATAGTAACTACATAGGGATTGCACTTGAGTTACGATAGTCTTATTATGGTATAATCAAGGATAATACCATTAATACTAAACAGTGATCTACTTTCCTTCAAGGACAATAATTATTGTCATCAAAATCCAGTTGGTTGGTAAAGAACATGTTATTTATTTTAATATTGTGTTTCTTTATCAAATGAAACTAACAGTTTACTATAATGTTTATTGTATTCGCTTCACTTAGTTACGGTACAACATTCGGTTCCGCATGTCCTAACCTTCATACATACGGTCGGTAACTCAGATAGTACAGTTACCTGTAATATCTGTAGTTACAATACATAACAGTCGGTAACGCACGTATTACAGGTAACTGCAATACACAACAAATGTTTATATTCGGAGAAATCACGGACTATAGGTGGCGCTGCGATTCATCAATATGGTGGTTCTGTGATAGATAGGTTATTTGTTAACTTATTGTGTTTATTACGAAAACACTACATTCGGTAAGTTTACTTGATTGTTATATCTTTATAACAACGTTAAGGGTGCTGATCGACGTTGTTTTTGGTTATTATTACCACCATAGTTGTCGTGATAGTTGTAAACACAACATAACCTCATTTATCTATCACAGACAAGTTCAGTTTTCTCCACTGTTGGGCGCCACCGTCGCTGGTTTTATGTCTTGTTTGGTTATCTTATTAGTAGTAATAATTTTAATACAGATCATTGTAGTAATGGTGGAAACTCTCAATTTATGCAACTAGATTATTATTATTATTTGAACAAAAGGACATATTTGTCATTTGTGTGTTTTAAATTTTAAACTGACATAATCAAATTGTAGACAAAAAAGTGCCTTTATAATAAAAAATGCCTTTTTGATAGGATCACAAATAAAGAAGTTACGACCATAATTAAAAAATAACGTTTTTTGGTTTTTCAAAGTAGCTTGGAAGCCATTTAGAACTCAACTGTTTTCTGAACAGATTATGAAAGAGCACATATGCACTACTTTGCCCATTTAACCGACCTTCTATCTCTAATAGTAACAAAAGTACCCATACAATCCAACGTCCCGTGAGACACACTGTATATTAAAAATACATTTAGCTGTTAGCCACTTTAAAACAAAAAAAAACCTGTTAGAAAATTTAATTGTTTCGGCACAAATTTTGATTAATTGTTTATACCAACGGTTGTTATGTTTAAAACAGTGTTTTTAACATGTTTTAAAACAAATTTAAGCTTTGTTTTAAAAATGTTTAAACAGTTTGTTGTGTTGTGTTTTAAACGATTTTAAAACTACCGAAATTTGAACAGCGTGAAAAGACGCCGATTAAAATGCCGACAAATAAAATATTTGCGTGATTTAAAATGTGTCTAATCTCTGTTTTGTTTGTGTGTGACATGTTTTATTTCATGTTTAAAAGTTAGAACTTGCGTAGTGTTTAAAAACATTGTTCCGTTAAAAAACATTTTATAAAAAAACATAATTTTTTGAAGGTATTATTTTTAATAAAATTCGTTATTTTTTAATTATAAGCAAAACCCCAAATTAAGAATGTGTCTCCACATACATACAAATTTATTTTAATTTGGCAGTTTCAACTTTTAATTTAATTCTATTTAATTTTTTTGTTACGTTTTCTTGTTTTTAATTCGTTTGGTTAAAATGTAATTTCATGAGTTTTGATTAATTGCTTATAACTAGAAAATATGTAATTTTATAAAAAATGATTTCTATAAAAATTCTTAGAATTGATCTTGGAATTAAAAAATTTAAAGATATACATAATGCGTGTGCATTAGAAAAAAAATTTACCAAGTTTTAACAATGAACACCGTATATATTATAAATATATTTACCTGATTCCTTCTTTAAAACAAAAAAAAACCTGTGAGAAAATTTTTTGAAAATTATTTCTGTTTAATTGTTTCGGCACAAATTTTGATTAATTGTTTATACCAACAGTTGTTATGTTTAAAACAGTTTGTTTAAAATGGTTTTTCAACATGTTTTAAAACAAATACTTTGTTTGAACTATTTTGTTTAAACGTGTTTAAACAGTTTAATGAAAAGTAGGCGATTAAAATGCTGAAAAATAAAATTTTTGCGTGATTTAAAATGTTTTTATTGTTTTTTTTGTATGTGATTTAAAACATCTTTTATTTCATGTTTAAAACATGTTTTACACATCATTTTATAAAAAAACATGTTTATTTCGTTAAAAATAACAAAAAATGCTTTTATAACATCCCTGCTTATAATTAAAAAATAATTCATTTTATAAAAGAAGTGATTCTTAATTTTTGAAAATAATCTTAGAATTAAGAAATGTAAAAATATTTCAAATAGTTATATTTGAAAAAAAAATCAAATATCCAGAAGAAAATGAACATTAGTATATTACAAATATATTTAAACGGTAGCTTATAGTATCATATATTTAACCGCAGCCGCGGCCTTCTGAAGGTTATCCCCTGACAAAAAAGGTCACACATTTTGTTTTAGGCCTTGAATGAAAGAAAAAAAAACCATATGAAGCTTTTTACTCATAATATATATTGCTTGGTTGTTTTAGATTTGTGTTCTTTTATTTTTCAAACATTTTGACAACATTTTGCCCAGTACGACAGATCGGTTGAGAACCTATAGTTTTCGGTGATATAGACAATATGCAAAGTCGCGACGAAGTCGTGACTTTGCTGTACCGAATCAGCGATATACGCGGATCGGCGATCTATCCTGATCGGCGAACTACCCGGATCCGGGTTCTACCCGGATCGGAGGTCTACCCGGATCAGCGAACTACTCGGATCGGCGATCTGCCCAGATCGGCGATCTGCCCAGCTCGGCGATCTGCCCGGATCAGCGATCTGCCCGGATCAGCGATCTACCCGGTTCGACGATCTACCCGTATCGGCGATCTACCCGGATCGGCGATCTGCCCGGATCGGCGGTCTACCCGGATCGGAGATCTACCGACTCGGCAATCTACCCGGATCGGCGTTCTTCACGCATCGGCGATCTACCCGCATCGGCGTTCTACCTGTATCGGCGATCTACCCGTCTAGGCGATGCGCAGACCTATTAGGTCTGCCCCGTTTCTAGTACAAATTAATAACAAACTATCTTTTTTGTAGAAAGAAAAGGAAGTGGGTCCACAAAATTAATATGGACAGAAGAATGTTTGGAGAATACCATACGTTGATGCCACAGTTACTAGAAGACCAAAATAGATTTTATATCTATTTCAGAATGAGCAGTACCTGTTTCGATAAAATTTTGTCCTTCATTCAACAAGACATTACAAAAACGGATACAAACTATCGCGAAGTTATATCACCAGAAAAACGACTTGCCATAACATTAAGGTAAACAAAGAAACAAACATGTGTTTTATGAATATTTTATTATACAAATAAAAGAAGTAGTTCTGATAATAAAAGGTAGGTATCAATATATAAATGATTACATAACTTATATAGAAACGAGGGAAAAATAAAAATATATTTTTTTGTTCATTTTATGGCCTAAACGTGGAGATATATTTTCTGGCGTCGCTGTTGGGGTGTTCAGTAGCCTCCGTGGTGCATTGACTATCCATATCCATAATGATGTACGATGGGGAAGGAGTGGGAGTGTTGGTGGAATTGGTGGAACTGGTGGTACTTATGGGGCGAAAGAAAGAATTACTTTGGTCTTGTAGTGCGGACTGCTCTTCAATATGCTGAAGCTCGTGGTTTAAAATAATTTGTGCCAGTTCCATTTTCACCATAGCTTGTCTTTTTTTGGAAAATGTTTTGACAGTTTGAGCTTGGGCCAGAAACAACAAATCTACACCATCATGTTCTTTTTTTCGTTTGTTTTCAAAGTAGTTTACCAATGAATCCACAGATCTACTTGGTTTTGATTCGCTTTTCTGTGTTCGTTTTAGGGTAGGGGTAGATCTAATATTCGCTGCAGATTCCGACTGCAGATCACTTTCTGAGTTATCTGCAATTCTGTCTGCATTCTGATGTTCAGAATATGCTCCTTCTTCTACACTTTCTGCAAGTTCGGAGATGTTTGACGAAGTTTTGGCAAATGATAGAAACGGACGAAAAAAGTCCATTTGAGCCGACCATTGCCACTTTTTTCCGTTTTTTGCAGCTTGTCCAGTTTTAGTTTTATTGGATTTTAGAACCCGCATATAAGAATCCCTAAGGTTCTTTCATCTTCTTTTTACTTCATCGCCTAAAATAATTGAGTAAATTATATATTTATACTTGTGGAATATGAGTTGAAAACGCATCGATTTTAGTTTATCTTTGTAGTCGTAAATTTGTTCTAACCTACATATTTACTTCATTTTAGGTTTCTTGCCACAGGAGATACTTTTTATACGATTGGGCACAGTTTTAGAGTTGGATTTAAAACGGTTAGTTATATTGTAAGGAACGTTTGCGAAGCTATTAGTAAAAACATGGAAACAATTTATTTACCGGAACCTACGGCAGAAATTTGGGCCCAATCCGCAAAAGGGTATGAGGACATTTGGAAATTTCCAAATTGAATTGGTAGCATAGATGGAAAGCATATAACTATCAAGTGTCCCAAGAAAACTGGATCCAACTACTTTTGTTATCTGCATAAATTTTCAATAGTACTAATGGCTATTGTAGGCCCGGATTATAGATTTATCTGTGTCGATATCGGAGGCTATGGAAAAAATAGCGATGGCGGAATATTTGAGGCTTCTAATATGGGTGAAAGATTTGAAGCAGGACAGATGCATATTCCAAAAGACAAACCTTTACCTGGAGAAAGTGAACCTTGCCCTCATGTGTTAATTGGGGACGAAGCGTTTGCCCTGAAATCATATCTCATGAGAGCTTTCCCATATCGACAAACCAGAATAACTTCTCGTAAGGAAAATTATAATACTAGACTGTGTAAAGCACGAAGAGTTGTAGAAAATGCCTTCGGCATACTAGCACAGAAATGGCGAATATTTTTTACGCCTATTGCAATGAAAGTTGAAACCACTATTCTCATTGTTAAAACAACGTGTATATTGCACAATTTTCTAATCACTGAACGTGATCAACAGCCCGATCTTATGGACCCACCGGACGAAGCCAGTAATCAAGGTACATTTACTAGGATGGAATCTGATCACAGACGGTCAACAAATTTGGCATTTACTGTACGCGAGAGATTTGTTGATTTTTTTTTAATACTGAATAAATAAACTACTACAACTTACCAGTTTCGTTTAACTCCTTGCCGATTAGTTCCCACACCTTATTTTTCTTTCTTACATTTTTGAAATCTTCGTGAGATAGATCAAATAAAATTTCATGTT
>OZ030390.1:57185160-57292660 GCA_964023965.1 Melinopterus prodromus
AAATAAGATCACCAAATTGATTGTTTGTTAATAAGAAATAACAACCCGTGTTTATATCTAATTCTAAAAACGATAAATTGAGAAAATTATAAATAAAGTATAGCGATGAGTGTAGTTTTATTTTAGGTATGTTGGTAGGGATATGTCATGAACAAATATAAATCTGTCAGAATTTGAATTACCTTTTTAAGGTGCGGTTTCATTAGTGATAATGGCAGTGGTAGTAGACGCCGTTATAGTATTTCCAATAGAAAATTGCTAGTGACTCATGTTTATGTACATGCAAACTAATATGTGTCATTATCACGAGATGTACGCAATACTATAATTTCGTATTCTACCACCGCCATTAGCTACCATTACCGCCTTCGGTGACGCGCCGCATTACCGCTCGTCGCGCTATTCCGTACTTTCTGCATTTGTGACATAAATAACTATTATTCTAATGACGTAGTGTAGGTAGTGTCAAATGCTGATGCTTTGGCAATACCTACGATTTATCTCAATAGAACAGATTCTCATGCAGCTAGTTTTATATATTGTACGATAAAGTCATGTGCCTGGCCACATCAGATTTTAATATTTTGTTGTCAAAATATGTATACCGACTAATTCTTTCTCCCCATATATGTCTAAAACTGAGGAATCAACTCACATGTGAATAAAAAATCATCAAAACCAGTTAATCGGGACTAGAGAAAATCAACTTTGAAATCCGTGCCATTTTATTAATTACCTACTGTTCTTGTTGTATAGCCTTTAAAAATAAAGATAATGAAGTGAATCGAAAGTCAACCTGTTCGAAAAATATTTACAGTGTCATTCCAGTTATTGCCAGTTTGTTATAGCTGGAACTCCATATAGTACTTCAAAGTTCAGGCAAAAATCATAACATCATTCTTACACCCTGTCTACACTCAAAACTGAAAGTTGAAATAAAAAATTCTTCATCCGTACATGTTCTGAAAATTTAGGCTACCAGTAAGTGAAAGAATCATCAAAATGGTTGGGGAGAAAAATCAACTTCAATTTTATTTTTCCACTTTTTCCCGTGGACTTCATGGGCATACCCTAATTATGCGATAGAAAACATTTTCCGACCATAATGCATTTCAATTCCTACTTCTACCTTTCTCGAGAACCCTTTAAAAATGTTACAAGTGCAAATTTTGTGTGTATTCATTTGTCCGACGGCGAAATGAATATTTCAGGAGGTTCCGTTACGGCTTTGAAAATCGAAGCGGATATATATTTTAACGCGCTGTTATATGTCTGCCGTCAAAGAGATTTCAAAATCAGCTTATTCAATATGAAATAATGGACGGAGCGGAAGCAGTCGTCCGCTTTCCGTAATCGGGGAGGAAAGGGAAAATTGATGTTCCTTTTTGCTATAGTTACTAGTAATAATAACATCCCTATAGCATAGCAGTTAGGAGGTACATGTGCAAATAGTACAGTCGCGGAGAAAAAGTATTTACGTACATTAATGCATTGATCACACCTGCGCCATCACACCTACGAGCGATCTCTACGAAATAGAATTTGCTCCTGAAGCTAAACTAAATATTTTACCAAAACATCTGATATGGCACATGACTTTATCATACAATATATATAAAATTAATAGTTTAGCTGCATGAGATTCTATCGAGATCGATAGTGTTTGCATTAAAATAAAACGAATTAGCCAGGATTTGACAGATATTGACAGAGGTATTGTAAAAAAATCAGCCTTTGATACTACCTACTGTCATTAGAATAAAAATATCTGGCAAATCCTATATTAATGCAGACATGATCTCGATCAAATAGAATTTGCTCCTACAACTAAACTATTAATTCGACTATTTTGACAAAATTACAGAAATGGCTCATTTGCAAAATCCTTGAAAAATGCTATCCGCAGTCCGCACTCGAACTACACATTGACTTTGTAAACACCATGGAAACACCAAGCTCCTCAACGTATTCTCCATGCATTTCGTGTTAAATTGAAGTTTCGCAACCGCTGACGTTCTGAATACTGTCAAAAGTTTCAAAATATCCTGGCTACCTACTATACTCCGGGAGGTAACGACAGAAATTTCCGGGTCATTTCCGCAAGGTTTATTTTTTTGTATGCGTTATGTGGGTAATGTATAATAGTAATCTGAACGTCTGCCGGCGCACTTCCGCGACAGGGGGTTACAGGAGGGTTACAATTCCCGCAAAAAAAATAATACAAAAAATTATAGTCGCATACGCAAAACTGATTGTATGCATCAGTTGAAACATAAGAAGCTTAGAACATATCGTCTGCCACTTAAATTCCGCAACAAAACTCGTCTGCCACCCACATAAGTCCACAGGCTTTAAATTAATTTACTGAACAATCATTTGCATATATACATATATAACATAAAAAAGGACGTCATGTTAGCCGTTTAATAATTTATAATAACGATCGTCTTTCAGGCCGATAAAAATGCAGCGTCGTAGCACAGTATAGAGAAACGCTATGCTATACAGTAGTCGCACTTCGGTCGAAAAGCATTGATTTCCATGAAGCAAAAGATACCCTCGCGCAGCCTGGGTGCGCATAAATCTTCTCCACACGTATATGTCCAATTCATGGACCAAAACTTTTGACACGTGTGTAGTCACCATATGTTGTATACCCAGACAACTGCGCACAGAGGCTGCGCGGTTTCAGTTTTGCTTCATGAATTTGCCGGAGTGCGACTACTGCTTAGCGTAGCGTTTCTCTATACCAGGGGTGGCCAAGCTCCTTAATAGTCCGAGCCATTCTTGAAAATTTGAAATTTTTCGCGAGCCGCAATTAATACGTATTTAAAAGGTATTATTCTTTTACAGAAAGTGTTATTATTGAAAACATATGAATAAAAGTACAAAATATGTGTATTGAATTTAAATATTAATAATTACACATATTCATTTTACTTCTCTTGATAAATGTCTAAAATTTGGTGAATAATTGGTGAATTGGTGAATAATTTTAAAGTGGAAAAATATGATTCACATAAGTACGTTGTTCCGAATATTGAAATAATTCGACAAGCAGCCTTTTTTTAAATTCAGGATACTGCGATTCTGGTACAAATTTCTAAAATTCAGTTATCGGCGTCGACTTATATTTTAATTCTATAGCTTGATCTTCTTGCAATTCTATTAATTATAATTGTCCAGATGCCTTTTGGGTCATAATTATATTGAAAATGGAAAACACACCTTGAATTATGTTAATTTCAGATGGATTTAGAAAAACTGAAGAGACGATTTAAAATGTTTCAAGTCTTGAAATCTATTTTGGAATTCTGTCAATATTCCTTCTAGCTTTTCTAGCTTCGTTGAGTTTTTCTGGTTTAAAATTGGAATATTTTTTTTTATTCAAGGTATATGAGAATATGTTTTATTTTTAATGTCCTTTTGAAAAAGTTGTAATGTAGTTTGAAAAATAAATATACACTGTGAGAGGTCAGATATTATTTTATCTTTCCCCTGCAATTCCAAATTCAGTGTTTGCAAATGTTCCATGACGTCAGTAAAAAACATTAAGTCTTGTAACCACCCGTCATCTTCTAATTCTGAATAGGTTATTTCCTTTTCTTTTAGAAATGCAGCTATCGCATACAAACAAATCTACAAAACGATTTAATACGTTGTAGCTAGATAACCATCTAACAATGCAAAAGAAATTAGTCTTTTGGAAGTTCTTCGTCCTTTAATTCTTCATGGAAATTTTTGAATTGTCGATGATTTTTTGCATTGGTGCGAATGTAATTTACAATGTGTAACACTGTTTTCATAACATCAGGATATTTTAAATATTTTATAACAAGACGTTCTCGATGAATTATGCAGTGAATCGGTACGAATTGTGGAATTCGAGAATCGTCTCCGAAAAATCCAATAAGACCGATTTTTTTACCCAGCAGGCACATCAAAAGTTTTCATTATAGAATTTAATCCATTTTTAATATCGACACCGCGGGTTGACTCTTGAAGTGGTACTAAATCTAATAATTCTTCTTTAACAACGAAGTCAGGTGAAACAAAACATATAAAAACTACCAATTGCGGAAGATCTGTGGTGTCTGTCGATCCGTCAAGGGCTAAGCTGAATGCAACACAGTTTTTCAAATCATTTTTCAAATTATATTCAACAGATGTGTTAATTGCAGTTATGCGTCGCTCTGTCTCGAGATGGGAATTTGCGAAACAAATTTGTGCAATGCTGCATTATTTGGATCTAAAACTCTAAGTACATTTTCCAAGCCTTTTTTTAAAATAAAATCTCCCTCTCCATACGGGCGTTTTTGACGAGCAATATTCCAGGCAATAACAAAACTGGCATTATGAACATTTTGACATTTTGAAACACATATGGAACAATAATAATTGTTTAAATATAATAACAAAAAAATTAAAAGGGAACTCGGGTACATTTATCGAGAGCCACAAATAACCGTTCAAAGAGCCGCATGTGGCTCGCGAGCCGCAGATTGGCCCCCTCTGCTCTATACTGTGGTCGTAGCCACCGCGGCGGCTACGGCGCGTCGTCTCGGCGGTGGTGCTCGCGCGGTGCATGCTGAGCGCAACTTCATAGGCTTGGCAGACGACCTTCGTGGTATCTTATTAGTGGCAGAGTATTATTTTTGGGTTTGCTGATATAAAAAGAAGCAATTCAATCACATTTCATCCTAGCGGACATAATCTTTTATTTTTTTTGCTCTTTTTTATATGGGTGGCAGACGAGTTTTGGTGAGGAATTTAAGTGGCAGACGATATTTTCTAAGCTTCTTATGTTTCAACTGATACATACAATCAGTTTCGCGTATGCAGCTATAATTTTTTTAAATTTTTTTTTGTTGGGGTTGTAACCCCCCTGCAACCCCCTGTCGCGGAGGTGCGCCGGCAGACGTTCAGATTACTATTATACATTACACACTTAACCCATACACAAAAAAATTAAGCTTGCGAAAATGAATCGGAAATTTCTGTTAGTACCTCCCGAACTACTATTAATACAGACACGATTTCGAACTAATGGAATTTGCTCCTGCAGCTAAACTATTAATTTACTTTAATTTATTATTTATCTATTTTGACGAAATTACAGAAATGACGGCTCATTTGCAAAATCGTTGAAAAATGCTAAGAGTAAATAGCCAGTTTCTTTGGACCCTTTTGAACCAAAAGCTTTTCAGCTCTAAGTTTGGTCATAAAACTGCTAAATATGAACTTTCGTCCCGATACCTTTAGTAGTTTCTCCGGAATCGTCTCCACAAAAATGGTGTACACACATATACACACACATACATACAAGGGGGACCCATCAGGGGACCCATAAATACCTATTTCCGCTAAAATCTAATTTTTTTTCGGCACGATTACAATACTTCATCATACTGCGTATGATAAAGTAAAAATCTGATGTAGCCAGGCACATTACTTTATCATGCAATATATAAAATTAATTTTTTGTTGATTAATTCATTCTTTTAGGGAATAAGACTCCAGACTGAGGATGCCCATCAGGCAAGGCCGGTTTGCAGAGGCAATGGCGGGCAACTTTATTAAAATATCTGATGTGGCCAGGCACATGACTTTATCATACAATATATAAAATTAATAGTTTAGCTGCATGAGAATCTATTTTATTGAGATAAATCGTAGGTATTGTCAAAGCGTCAGCATTTGACACTACCTATACTACGTCATTAGAATAATAGTTATTTATGTTACAAGTGCCCAAAGTACGGAATAGTGCGACGAGCGGTGATGCGGCGTGTCACCGAAGACGGAGCGTCGCCGTCGCACGTGAGCGAGTCGCGTTATCTAGTTTTTGGCAGGACTGACATCAACGTTTATTGTGTTGTTAAAATAAATTGTTATATATTACGTTATACCTATTATATGTTTATATGTTAAATGTGTCGCCATCTATTACCGAATGTAAGTTGTCGGTAACCGGTTGTATATTGTATCCAGTTCGTATGTAAAATGTATATATCCGGCCTATTCGAATAAATGCAGTTGAAGAGTACACACGTCTTTTAATAGCAAGTTACATTTCTGAATAATTAATACAATACAGTTATACATCTACAATACAATTACGTACAAACACAACAGTTGGCGACGAAGATAACGAAGAACCTACGCAATTACAAACACTACATACGTACGTAGAAGCAGTGGCGTATTTCAGGTTTTTTACATAAAAAAATGCCGAACGAAGGAAACGTGGTCGAAACTACACCTATTACAATTCACACGAGTTTCAATATAGAACCATTCGATGAGGCCAAGAACAACTGGTGCCGATGGGTTAACGACTGGAAGGTGCGTTTAAAATTTTTAACATCCAAGGAGACCAAAAACTACAATACTTGTTACACTACATGGGTTCCGAAGCATACGATATTCTATGGGACAAAACTGCACCTTCTGAGCCGGATTCGAAGACCTACGAAGAAGTCATTACACTAATGAAGAGCCATTGGTCCCCAGAACCACTCGAAATTGCAGAGAACTTTCGATTTCGGAAAAGGGAGCAAGCCGAGGGTGAGTCGATACGTGAATATGTTGCTGCCTTACAACGCTTGTCAATTCACTGCAAATTTGGGAGCTATTTACATACCGCTCTCAGAAACCAATTTGTCTTCGGGTTGAGAAGTAGCAAGATTCAGGCAAGATTACTGGAATCCACCTAACGACCTAACGTTCGAGAAGGCCATGGAAACCGCTGTAAGCATGGAAATGACGGCCAAGGATTCGGCGGAACTCCATAAACGCGCAGATTCTTCGCGAGCATCAAACATGCAAACATGCGGTACGTTCAAATCCAGATTTCAATCAGAAAAAAAATCATAATTTTAATAATCAGTTAAAAATTACAAATCATAATGCACCCAGGAATTCAAATACTGGAAATAAATATAATTTGCAATGTTATCGATGCGCTTCAGTTAATCATTTAGCAAACGCATGTAGTAAACGCAACTTGATTTGCAACTTTTGCAGAAAAAAAGGTCATATTGCTAATGTTTGTCTTAAAAGAAAGAAACAAGAAAAATTTGCAAATCAGGTTGAGTTAGATAGTCAACACGTGGAAGAAATTTTGTACTTGTACGAAAATAGAAACTGCGGACATCGTTTTTTACAGGACATTATAATAAATGGTGAAAAAGTTACTTTTGAAGTAGATAGTGCTGCAGCTGTTACACTTATGACAAGTTGTGAATTCAATCGTTTATTTCCTGATTTAATTTTACAGCAAAGTACATTACAATTAAAATCATACTGTGGTAATAAATTATCTGTCTTAGGTTACGTCGCGGTAAAAGCTGCATTGGGCCCGGCGATTCATGACCTGAACCTGTACATCGTGGATTCGGATAAAAAAGGATTCCCTTTGCTTGGTAGAGAATGGATTCGTCGGTTGGTGGTGCGCTTGGAGGTTTTACGCGTGAAGGAGGCGATTTCTACTCAGGATAAATTAAATACGTTGCTTGGTAAATATGGAAATTTGTTTAACGATGACATTGGTAAAATAAAAGGTATTCAAGCTAGTATAAAGCTAAAAAACGATACAGTGCCAGTATTTTGCAAAGCCAACAAGTTCCGTTTTCTTTACTAAATAAAGTAGAAGCAGAAATTGATTTATTGGTTAATCAGGGGGTATTAGTCAAAGTAGACCGTTCACAGTGGGCAACTCCTGTAGTTCCTGTTACAAAAAGTAATGGTTGCGTACGTCTTTGTGGTGATTTTAAAATTACGCGTAATCCAAATATACAGGTAGATAATCATCCATTACCAACTATTGACGAGCTTTTTGCTAGTATGGCTGGTGGGAAAAAATTTTCCAAACTTGATATTGCTCAAGCGTTTTTGCATATGGAGGTCAAACCGGAACATTCTCATTTATTAACCTTAAATACCCATAAGGGGCTTTATAGGTGTACACGTTTGCTTTACGGGTTGGCATCCGCGCCTGCTATTTGGCAGCGTGAGATGGATAATATCTTAGCTGGTATTCCGGGAGTTTCAGTTTTTCTTGACGATATTAAAGTAACGGGAAAAGACGATAACGAACATCTGGAACGTTTAGAACTTGTTTTAAATAAACTGCAAACTTACAATATTCATGTAAATAAAACAAAATGCGAATTTCTTCAAAATAAAATTCAATATTGTGGTTACGAAATTTGCCAGCCATGGAATTCATAAAGTTAAAGCAAAAATAGATGCAATAAATAAAGCAAAGACGCCTACCAATATTAGACAATTGCGTGCATTTTTGGGATTAGTTCAATACTACGGTAGATTCTTTGAAAATTTGAGCACATTGTTACATCCCTTACATAATTTATTACATAAAGATGCAGATTTTACTTGGAATACACCTTGTGAAGAGGCATTTAATAAAATCAAGTTTGAAATACAGAGTGAGAGGGTACTGGCTCACTATGATCCTAATCTTCCCTTAATTTTGGCGACTGATGCTTCATCTTACGGAGTCGGAGCTGTAATTTCGCATATTTTTCCAAATGGTGATGAAAGACCCATTCAATTTGCTTCTCAAACATTAACTCAAACTCAGCGAAATTATTCGCAGATCGATAAGGAGGCTTATGATATCATTTTTGGGGTACGTAGATTTTATCAGTTTTTATATGGAAGAAAGTTTTTTCTTGATACAGATCATAAACCGCTGTTACAAATATTCAGCCCAAAGAAATCATTGCCATCTATGACTGCAACTAGAATGCAACATTACGCGTTGTATTTACAAGCATTTAATTACGATATTCGTTATAAAAACACGAAATGTCATGGTAACGCAGACGCCTTATCTAGATTGCCAGTAAGTGATGAAAATGAAAGTTTATTTGATGATCCCGATGTTTTTGAGATTTCTCAAATTGAGACATTGCCTATTACATTAAATAAATTGGCCAAGGAAACTGAAATACAATTTCCTGAAGTTTTCTTGGTGTAGGCATAGAAGAATTTTCGTTACAACAAGGCTGTATAATGAGGAGACATCGTACTTTAGTTCCTAGTACTTTACAAAAAAATGTCCTTGACGAATTACATACATCTCACTTAGGAATTAATAAAATGAAATGTTTGGCAAGGGGGTATTGTTGGTGGCCAAATATCGATAAAGATATAGAGAACATTTGCAAAAATTGTTATGAATGTAGGATCAATTCTAATGTACCGAATAAAATACATCATCCTTGGGAAACTGCTACTAAGCCATTTGAACGTGTACACATAGATTTTGCTGGTCCTTTTATAGGTACTTATTTTTTAATTTTAGTAGATGCCTATACTAAATGGCCAGAAGTTCATGTCTTGAAAAATATAACAACTGAAAGTACAATATCAGTCTTACGAAAATGTTTTGCAAGTTTTGGATTACCAATAGTATTAGTAAGCGACAATGGACCACAGTTGACTTCTTATAAATTTAAGGAATTTTTACGTGCAAATGGTATTTATCATAAATTAACTGCACCTTACTGTCCAGCAACTAATGGCTTAGCCGAACGTTATGTCCAAACGTTAAAACAAGCACTTCGCTCAATGAAATGTACGTCAGCAACGCTTGAGCATGAGTTAAGCAAATTTTTATTGCATTACAGGAAAACACCACATAGCGTTACAAAAGTTAGTCCTTCAAAATTAATGTTTGGTCGCGAAATAAGATCACGCTTGGATTTTATAAAGCCTGAGATAATTAATAAGGAAAAAACTACAGTTAAAAAGGAAGTCAAAAGATTTTTTAACATTAAAGATAGGGTAGGAGGTAGGGATTACTTTTCTAAAAATAAATGGCAATTAGGAACTGTAATTAAACGACTTGGCAATTTGCATTATTTGGTGGAACTCGATATTGGCACTGTTTGGTGCAGACACATTAACCAATTAGTCATGGTTGGACCGAATACTCCAAAAACCATTGATTTTTATACCACGCCTCCCGATCGTCAGTTAACTCGCAGTGCAAATTCACCTGAGAATATTTCTCCCGATGTACAGAGTTCAGATCATATTGCACAAAACAATGATAACAAAGTACACATAAAAAATGAAAATGTAAATCCGAACGATGATACAATTGTAATTAGTGATTCCCCGATTTTGCGTCGATCGAATCGCGTAAAGAAAGCACCGGAGAGATATGGTGTGATTTAGTTTTAGTTTGTGTATATGTATGTAGTTACAATTATATATATGAATAAAATAATTTATTTGATACATGTACATTAGGTAATAAGAGTTGTATTACTTTTTTTTCTACAAGAGGAGGAGTGTTATATATTACGTTATACCTATTATATGTTTATATGTGAAATGTGTCGCCATCTATTACCGAATGTAAGTTGTCCGTAACCGGTTGTATATTGTATCCAGTTCATGTGTAAAATGTATATATCCGGCCTATTCGAATAAATGCAGTTGAAGAGTACACACGTCTTTTAATAGCAAGTTACATTTCTGAATAATTAATACAATACAGTTATACATCTACAATACAATTACGTACAAACACAAGAAAAATGGTTATATTTCTGTATAGGAAATGACAGATGACAGATTTATATTTGTTCATGACACTGTAGATGTCACATCCGTACCAAAATACTAAAATAAAACTACACTCATCGCTATACTTTATTTACAATTTTCTCAATTTATCGTTTTTAGAATTAGATATAAAGACTGGTTGATATTTCTTATCAACAAACAATCAAATTGGTGATCTTATTTTATTTGAATTTTGTATTTTGTAATTTGCCGCACTAGAGCGGCAACGTTCCATAGCGGTTCTCCAACGTCTGATGAAATCAGCTGTTTTCGAGTGTGACAGCACAAAAAGTATTTGTCAAAATCCTGGCTACTATGTAGTTTCATATGAATGCAGATTCGACCGATCTCGATCAAATAGAATTGGCTCTTGCAGCTAAACTATTAATTTTACCAAAAAATGACATAGGCATAAATTATTCAAAATATCCTCTACTTTAATTTATTATTTAATTATTTTGACGAAATTATAGAAAAAGGCGCATTTGCAAAATTCTTGAAAAGTCTTAGAATAAACTACCAGTTCCTTTTGGACCCTTTTGAGCTTTTCAGCTCTAAGTTAGGTCATGAAACTTCTAAATATGAAGTTTCGTCCCAATACCTTTAGTAGTTTCTCCTGAATCGTTGCCACAAAAGTCGTTTACACACAGACACACACACACACACAGGCAGACACAGACATTTTTTGTACCTTGGTCAAAAATGTTCAGGAGTCCTAAAAATACCAATTTCCGCTAAAATCACAACAACAAAAAAATCGGCACGATTAAAATACTTTACATGCTGCGTATGATAAAGTAAAAATATCATAGACATAAATTATTCAGAATTTCGTCTACTTTACTTTATTATATAACTATTTTGAAAATTTTCAAAACGTTGAGTAATGCTAACAGTAAATATCCAGTAAGTACGTAGGCTTTCACAGCCAGAATCATTTAGAAAAATAAACTGCTTCTGGGTTATGCTGTGTGTCAAGATTTATTAATGCTGACGTTTCGCGAACCATGTTGCTCGCTTCTTCAGAGCTAACTAAATACTGAAGACATAATGACATAAGCAGATCGGAGCGGTAGCTCCAGATGGGCGTAGTGACGTGTAAATTTAGATATATAAAGGAGACGTCCTTGGCAGGTCTTCAGTATTCAGTTAGCTCTGATGAAGCGAGCAACATGAGCAACAAATCCAGTTCCCTTTGAACAAATAGCTTTTCAGCTCTAAGTTTGGTCATGAACCTCTAAATATGAAGTTTCGACCCTATACATTTAGTAGTTTTTCAGGAATCGTCGCCACAAACACGGGTACACGCACACGCACACGCACAACCACACACACACAATTTTTCAAAAAAAAATTCTGCACGATTACAATACTTTATCACACTGCGTATGATAAAGTAAAATGAAACTCCACTCGGAATTTCTTTTTCAAAATAGCAATTACCTAAAAAAGTGCGAAAAAGTCATCAAGTGGCACCTTGCGGTATTTTATTATATATAATATAAGTATGGCCGGGCAAAAACATCGATCGATCGTTCGATATTCTTATTTGAAAGATCGCTCGGATCGTCAAATAGATCTGGGGGTCTATCTTGCAGTCACTCGAGCGCCTGGGCGCACGCTCACTTCGTGATTTCGCTATCGAATTGATATCTTTGACCGGTCGACCGGTGCTTAATCGTGTGCTCCGTTCATTGTTTGTTTTTACGAAGTACGCTACCCTGCGGATGGCAGCCGAAGCGCATCGCGTGGTGCGTATAGCATGGGGTATATCAGAACTCAGAGCGGACTTACAACTCCGTTCATAGTATGTTTTTACGAAGTTGGCTACCCTGCGGACCCTATCCGTAGCGCGTGGTTGCGTATATCAGCTGAGAGGACAAGTGGAATATAACTTATTACCTAAGTAGTGTTCATTGGCCGATTATTGTTATGTTATTGAGTGTTCTCGAAGTCGAAAGACGTTTTATATTCTATGATGGCGTGTTTAATTATGTTGGACGATGATATAGCTGCAATATATGTATAATATGGTGGATGAGATTGGTTGAAATTGGTAGTATTAAGATGTTAGCAAGTGGCAAGCTACCCTTTCGTGTGCAGACCAATACGGAACTACAAAATGATTTATTTTTATTTAGTATGTACATATAATTGGTTGATATGTACAATTTATGATATATTTAATTGCTCATGAAAATGCCAATATTCGAGAGATGATTAAGACATTTAAGCATAGTACTTACTATCGAAAAACAATGTCGTAGTATTTTCTATACAGTTATACAAGAATATGTGGCGAATAAATAATATGAATACATATAGGTATCGATATTATGTACTATTATTGAATTTTAGTAAATCTACCTTAATTAAATTTGTCGATTTTTTTAATGTGATTTATATTCGGACAACGGCGAATGGGAGGTGGAAGTTAAATATTTAAATATTTTTATCGACGACTCACATGTAATAACTTCATTGCATCTATGACTATATAATACCCATCATTATACGCGCCAATGATTGTAATGACACTAGCGTTGTATAATGACAGTTCGTTCAAATAATGACCTCATTATTTGAACGAACTGTCATCATTAAACAACGCTAGTGTCAAAGTCTGTCAAAACCACCGTGGACGACAGTTATATGACAGTTCGCCTCGCCATCATTGACAAATACATTTAAAGTATTTGATATAAAATGGAATTTATGAGTCGTAGATAAAACGTCGTATTTGACTCGCACATAACGGAAATAAATCGCTCGCATGATTACACGCTCGCCTACGGCTCGCGTGTAAACTTCATGCTCGCGATTTATATCCTTAGTTATGTGCTCGTCAAATAATATACTATTATCTACGACTCACATATAATAAGTTCATTGCATACGTATCTATGACTATATAATACCCATCATTATACGCGCCAATGATTATAATGACACTAGCGTTGTATAATATTGACAGTTCGTTCAAATAATGAGGTCATTATTTGAACGAACTGTCATCATTATATAACGCTAGTGTCAAAGTCTGTCATCCTCGTAGGTTTTGACAATTATTTGACAGTTCGCCTCGCCATCATTGACAAATACATGTCAAATATTTTGCATAAAATGGAATTTATGAGTCGTAGATAAAACGTCGTATTTGACTCGCACATAACGGATATAAATCGCTCGCATGATTACACGTTCGCCTACGGCTCGCGTGTAAACTTCATGCTCGCGATTTATATCCTTAATTATGTGCTCGTCAAATAATATACTATAAAACATCAATTATCTGGATATATTAAACATTGTATTTTTCACCTTAAGTCGATCCACACTTATATGTACCTATAACTAAATGACCGGAAGGCACATTTTTAGTTAATTGCCATTTTAGGTGAGAAATCTCGAGTGGAGTTATTTCTTTTTTAATTGAAAATGACAATCACTTAAAAAATGCGAGAAAAAGAGCATTCATATTAACTTATTTGATTGTTATTTATTGAGTTTATTTTTATTACTATTATTTGTGTTTTAATTTTACTAGTAAATTAGATTTCTTACTTTTAATTATTGTAATGGATATTACTTCTTCGGTTTACTTTCGGTTTTGCATTGTTTGATAAATATTTTCTTTTTAATTTGTCTTTGTTTTGTTAATATATCAAAGCTGTTGGAAAGATTTAACAAAAACAAAAAAGTCTATGTATGCAATTTTTTACTAGGTACAATTTTATAGATTTTATTATACTGAAATGCCATCTTAACCCGAAAAATATCATGCTTGGATTTGTATGCAACCTTTTGCATTGTGTTTTTAAGATTACACTATACCAGTAAAAGTATATTTAGTTGCCGCATTTAATTTAAAAGTCGGCAGATAAAATAAACTTAAAAATTACATAAGTTAAATTATTAAAGCCCTAGAACAGCAATGGACAGTACCGTACACAATACAGACTATTGTGAATCGTATCGAAACCATATCGAAAAACATTATTTACAAAATTTTAAGTCGGCATAAATTTGTTCATAGGGACCAACATATACCAACAAAATTGGCCCAATTAAAAACGATTTAGGTCTTCCGCAGGAGACCTAAAGATTATAATTTCCTTTTAAAATTCGATTTCTTTCGTATTTTATGATGAAGTGATTTATTTTTTTTTTCAAATGGAAAACGTTTAACAATGAGATGTAAAATTAACGTACAAAAATTATATTACACAAAGGCAATATTTAGATACTCTTCGGGTATTGCTTATCAACATAAATTTTCTTATTACGTTATATTTATATATTTCTATAAATCTATGTTATTTCTATCGCTACTTTCTCAACCGCTGTATAGAATTGCGTGACTGTTGTTATAGCTCTTCTAGTCTTGAAACCAAAATTGTTCAACAGGCTAATTTTGTTATTGCTCGCTTAAAGAAAAAAATCAGAGGCTATTATCAAATAATTAAACAAATAGGTATTAGAACTAACAATAACTTTTTGTCTTTTATTAATTAATTACAGACATACTGTTGAACATTTTATATTTAATGAAAATCATTAAATGTATGTTAAAAAATGTGGAGAAATTAATTTTTATAAACTTTAGGCCCCTTGCGGGAGACCTACATATTTTTCTATTGGGTCATTTTTTTGTGGTGTATGTGAGTTCATGGACACAACTTTTTATCAACTTTAAGTTTTGAATTTCGAACAAAACGTTTTCGATGCACCCTAATACACAATATACATTGGACTTCCTGACATGAATGATATGAAGTTACCGTTAAATTGAATGGTCTAATATATGACTTTTTAGAAAAAACAATTTTACTTGTAAAATATTGATAACTCTGAGAAAGAGAGATTTCTTAAGAAGAAAGACATTGGCTTAGATTCCCAGTGAACGCAGATAAATAAACAACTTATATAAAAACCTACTCAGTTTTCATTCACATAGTGTTACCCCTAATCAGGTGTGTGAAGTAAAGCACACAATAATACTCCTAATATTTTTCAATTTCCAAATAAATTTTCCTCGAAATTATGTAAAGCCATAAAATTGCGAAATTAATAAAAAAAATCTTGTGCTGCAGCAATAAAGCCGAATAAATTACAATTACAAAACAAAACGCCAAACCTTGCAGTAGATACAATTAACATTTAAACGAGAACACTTCATTAAATTATCCGTTACTTTGTTTACACCCTGTAAATATATTAATTTCCAAAATTAGACTTTACATTCATAATGAAGTACTTTACTTGGTTGAAAATGTGGTAGTATTTTTAAGATAACAACATAATTACCAAAACGCACAAAATAAAAAGCGATAAACTTCTACTATTAGCAATATTATGCAAACAAGTTTTTATAAATATCAGAGTATATTCCTCGGGACCTCTAATTACACTTTACTTTTTATGTAACAAATCTATTTTACATTAGAAAGTACTATGCACCACAGTATCAAAGTGATGCGACACTAGTTATGTACATATGATACATAAAATAAATTTACGCAATAAAACAAAATATGACATAAATAATAATAATATTACTTTCACTCAACGCTTTTGCGTTCGTAGGACGTGAATTGACGGAATAAGACTCGCACGACTTCGCGTTCACCGTACCCGGACCACGCGATGTAATTTTTAGCGAAAAGATAGTCAAGTACTCGGCTTCGATGCGTAGTTGACAAAATTTACCATACAACGGCGGGAGTGATTAGCGTTGGTACATGACTGTACGCGGCTCTGCGTAGCTCTACAAGAGCGCCGACGCATTGTGACGTAGTATAGGGCACTCCGTGCGAGAATCTATCGGTTTGCCCAGTGCCCGAGAGAACGGCACTCTACCCTCGATAGAATTGTAATTCGCTAGCGACCCAGGTCGAGTGACTGCAAGGTAGACCCCCAGATCGAAAAGATCTAGCGATGGGCGTATTATTCGGATAACATAATCGATTATAATCAATTCTTGAAATAATCGAGATAATTTGATTTTTATTTTTAATAATCAATTTTTTTCAATAATAGCTTTTGAATATCAGTTGTTTACCTTCACCGCCCATATAAATCCAATAAGTCGCAATTGGAAAACACAAATTGCACGTGTTGAACAAAAAAATTGATTACGTTATTACATTTTTTAGAGATGGCACGCTTTCATCCACAGACAGGTTCACTAGGAGAAGAAATATTAGGAGGTTTTTATCAAGGAATACGAATTGCATAAGGTACAATATCCGAACGATTTTTTGGCTGAAAAGATTATTAAACGAATTCCTAGATAGAGATAAACGTTTCTTTTTATTTACCAGTTATTTAAACAGTTGTATAAGTTATTAGTTGTTTTCATAGAACATAGTTACTAATTCATCCAACAGTAAATTTACTTCAGTTTTTAGAACTTTATAGTGTCCCCATGCCAATGTGTTACAATTGTCATTTAGAAGGTACCGTTTATCATCTTTCGCTGATAACGCCATTTTGTTCTTCAATTCAGTATCCATTGTATGCAAGTATGATCGGAATACATACATTTTCTTAAATATCTGCCCTCCTCATTCACAATCCGCTTATAGTCATCTACAGTTAAGTGTTTGTCTATTACATACTTTTTCACTCCTTTAACTTTTTTAACATCCTCTCCACCATTTATATCGCTTCCTGCTACTTCTATACAATAAGCTTTGGCGGCTGTACCGTAAAATGACTTAATTATTCGTCCACCATACTCATCTTTCATTTTGCCTATTATAGACTTGTTGGTTTGAGCCCATTGTGCAAAGTAAATGGATATTGTAGAAAAACAGCTTCTTATATCTTTGCAATGTTTATTAGATATACTATGTGAACATGTTTCGACAGTTCATACTGTCATCCTCAGCACATAATAGTCAAATCCGACACTTCGCAAAAGTACTAACGGTACAGGCATCGGAAATATTACTGCAATGATATGCAGGAATTGGAGGCAACACCAAAAAGGGAGAAAAACGGAAAACGTGAATGGATAGGTTAAATAGTCGTTCCAGTCAATGTAAACAGTAAAATAGACATCAAAAGTTAAAATACTAAGTAATTATTTCAAAAATCCAACCCTCAAATTAAAGAAATGTCGAAATAGTACAATTCGTATAGGCGGCTCGAACTAGACAGAGCGACTATGTCACGACATGTCACGACATAGTCGCTCTGTCTAGTTCGAGCCGCCTATACGAATTGTACTATTTCGACATTTCTTTAATTTGAGGGTTGGATTTTTGAAATAATTCCTTAGTATTTTAACTTTTGATATGTCTATTTTACTGTTTACATTGACTGGAACGACTATTTAACCTATCCATGCACGTTTTCCGTTTTTCTCCCTTTTTGGTGTTGCCTCCAATTCCTGCATATCATTGCAGTAATATTTCCGATGCCTGTACCGTTAGTACTTTTGCGAAGTGTCGGATTTGACTATTATGTGCTGAGGATGACAGTACGAACTGTCGAAACATGTTCACATAGTATATCTAATAAACATTGCAAAGATATAAGAAGCTGTTTTTCTACAATATTATAGACTTGTTTCGTGGAATCTGATGAATATTAGACATAAGATAGTTAGAGGAATCAATTTTATGCATAATATTCTCTTTGATATCATTGTAAACTTTATCAGCTTTAATAGATACAATTAAAGACTCTGTATCCGTATATGAGACATACACGATCTCATACTTTGTTTTACTGAAATCATAATACAAAACAGACATAATACTTTTGGAAATTTCCAATACACTGAAACCTACATACAATGGGTTCTTGTAATGAACTTATACAATTTTCATATCAACCGCAACCAAAGTTTCACAAAAAAAATGCTGGCTTAAAATTCGGTTTCGCAATAAAAACCTCTGATTCAACTTTTCTATGTTGTGACTCGAAATGTGTTAATATGTTTATGTCTAGCCGATTCTCTACATTCTCCATGATCTCCCAAGTTCAAGTCGCCCAATCAGCTAAAAGCAGCACATCCGATGTTAAATATATATCTGCGTAATTGCCAAGTGTCTTACATTCAAATGTGCGCCAGACATGGTGGGCACGTTCATAATTTTTCGCATGTACGGTTTTATCCGACGATATATCAAAAAATCTGATGTGGCCAGGCACATGACTTTATCATACAAAATATAAAATTAATAGTTTAGCTGCATGAGAATCTATTTGATTGAGATAAATCCTGTCTGCATTAAAATTAAACTAGTTAGCCAGGATTTGACAGATATGTTGATAGTCAATAGTATCAATAGTAGGTATTGTCAAAGCATTTGACACTACCTACTGTCATCAGAATAATATTATTTATCTCACAAGTGCCGAAAGTACGGAATAGCGCGACGAGCGATGATGCGGCGCGTCACCGATGGCGGAGCGTTGCCGTCGCATGTGAGCGACTCGCGCTATGTAGTCGGCAGGAGTGACATCAACGTTTTCTGTGTTGCTTTTTGAGAAATACGTATTAAAAAAAAATCGAAAATGGTTAATTTTTGTATAGGAAGTATTGGGATACCACTTCTACAAAACGTCAACTTTGAAAAGCTAATTCAAATTCTGACAGATTTATATTACTTTGTACTTTGCCGCACTAGAGCGACAACGTTCCATAGCGGTTCTCCAACCTCTGATGAAATCAGCTGTTTTCGAGTGTGACAGCCATAGACATTTCTGTGGTGACAGCATAAAAAAATGTTCGTCAAATCCAGGCTACTATGTAGTTTCATATCAATGCAGACGCGACCGATCTCGATCAAATAGAATTTGCTCTTGAAGCTAAACTATTAATTTTACCAAAAAATATCATAGGCATAAATTATTCAAAATTTCCTCTACTTTAATTTATTATTTAACCTTTTTGTCGAAATTACAGAAATGGCGGCTCACTTGCAAAATCCTTGAGAAAGGCTTGGAATAAACTACCAGTTCGTTTGGACCCTTTTGAACCAAAAGCTTTTCAGCTCTAAGTTTGGTCATAAAACTTCTAAATATGAACTTTCATCCCGATACCTTTAGTAGTTTCTCCGGAAACATCGCCACAAAAATCGTTTACACACACACATACACACATACACACATACACACATACACACATACACACACACAGAAATTTTTTTGTACCTTGGTCAAAAATGTTCAGGGGACCCATAAAGACCTATTTCCGCTAAAATCTCAAATTTTTTTTTCGGCACGATTACAATACTTCATCATACTGCGTATGATAAAGTAAAAAATCACACAGTAGGCAGTTTTGGATAATCTAATTTTTGAAATGAATCTACAAAAGAATATGGAAAAATTCCTTTCTGACGAAGTCACATGAATTTTGTATCATCTTTTATATAACCTCTTAATTATCTGCAACTATCATCTAATAAATACTATGCTAATTTCTCCAACGATAATGCCATAAACTTGAAGGTATCTAAAAAACTAAGTTTTACAAATAATTTTTTTAATTTCCCTCTAGATTTCCCCTCTAAATTTCCCATCAATTGTTCACCTATTCGTTTTGTAAATGAAATATATTTTTCTTTATTTTGAGCAATAACATCAATTCGTTTTTGTTTTAACGCCATTGTTTTCACAAACAGATGAGATGATCAATTACTTAGATTATGAAAGAAAACTGGTACAAATTTTAGAATTTTGTAATGAATGTGCAACACCTCTGAAAGCCCCCGTTAGGTGGTCATGATCGCACACCTTATCGTTAACATCCACAAATTTTTCACAAGTATGACATGTGTTTGTCTCACCGAATAAACGATTTCTATCATCAGTTAATTTGCTCATTGGTTTTACTAGACCCAAATGTTCTTTACAGATTCTCTGCACATCGCTTTCTAATTGACTCATAAATTCTGCAGCGGCATGCTCCCCTCTATATTTTACAAATTTGGAAAACCAATCATCATTCGCATATTTAATATAATATGCGTGATATAATAAGCCGTAAGGTTCGAGCTCATAACATTTGGTTGCAAATGAAACAGAATCGTCTAATTCTCTATCATCATCATTATCGGTAGGTTTCAACATTGCTTCAAAATCAGCATAGATAACAAACGGTACCTTCAATTGTTTTGCATAATTTGTAAAATATTTTCCTTTCCTCTTTCCCCATATTTATTCTTAGCGATTCGGTGGGTAAGACCGCCTTAACACGTTTACAATTTTCCCTCATGTGTCGTTCCAATTTGCTTTCTTCGTCCATCACAAATTTATTTTTTATGACCATTTCGCTATAACTGGCTAGATACAAGTCGTGACAAATATTTAATCGAACAATAATGATTATTACCACTATCAGCACTTGTGATTAACAAATTTGCATGCGCATTTTGTCGTCTATATGTATAATATAACGGTCCTACTACATTATTCGTAACGACACCATCCTCGAATGTTGCTTGTAAACCATATACGTTTACAGATATGTTATTATTCTGCTCAAATTTTGGTACATCATCCAATGTTGCTTCTTTCGTTACAAAGTAAAACATTCCACATTGACTTTCACACAGTTGTGAACATAACGCACGTTCTCAATTAAATTTATTACCTTTTCTCGAATACCATTTTTAAAATCATCCAAATCTATATAATATCTTGGCTCTGCTACTCTATAGGTTACAATTCTATTTCCAAATGCTCCCGCATTTTATTCCACACCATCATCGGTTAATACCAAGGCATTTGCTTTATGCGCCTTACTACGGAGGTGTGCTAAGTACGATGTTTGGTTTACGTAAATTTCGCAGAATTAACATTTTTTAGCATTGCTCAACTCTTGCTGATTATTTAATTTTACACGTTTTCCAACACATGCCGTTCTCTGATGACATTTCATATTATCCGCGCGGCTGAAACTTTTACCGCACTGCTCTCACTCAGGCATTTTAGCTGTTTAAGATGATAGAGGAGATCACACTGAGGTTTCATTCTGTATACGTTGTATCTAAAGGTTCCCTCTTCACAGCGTCTTAATGAGATGTGTACGTTCGGAGGTTATCAGGGTGATAACCTCCGGAGGGTCCACATCTTAGAAAAACCTGTTTCAACGTCAAGGGGCCAGACCTTGATATTTGCCACTACGTGAGGAGGTTATTATACTGGACTATATTAAACTGGTCTCCAGCGTGATTTGCTTGAATCCATACATATTTAACCCGGTCTGCATATAATTCCACAGTAATAAGAGTTATCGCAACTGTAGCAGGTATGACTCACGGTGTGACTCATCGACGCTAACTGAATGTGAAAAACAAAACCTGCGGGCCAACGTGTGTGACCGTACTACAAGTCATCTTGATGATGTTGACGAGGATTGTATTACTCGCGTAAGTGCAATCACTTTGCACGTTCCCAACATTATATTAATGCACATATCTGCAGTCATTCGTTGGAAGTTTTTGGTGGTACTTGCTGTGCTGTGCAATACTCCCTGAACAAAAATTGCATTATGTCCTTACAGATCCAAGTGGTGGGGTTGAATTATTAAATACATAGTGACTCCCACTGTTTTTACCTCAGTCTTGAATCCTTTCTACAAGAACAAGCAACAACTATCTACAATGTGGGCATGTTATGCCCTTGACAACAATTAACAACGGAAAGCTACAACTTTAAAATAAGCCGTGAATCCAGCGATTAGAAATATCAAGATGCGATACTCGCGGCGGTACCTTTGATGTCGGTGATCCCACTTTTAACAAAACTAGCAGGCGCGACAGCAGTGATTTAATAGAGTCCGCTAGATGGCGCCACTGCAGAAAGCACAAATTTATGTTTTCAAACTGACACTGACACTGTCACATGAAAGGAAACTGTAAAAGCCCCTGTCACACTGACAGGAAAGTGTAAAATCCTTTGCCGCTGTCTGTCAACTAGCGCCACGCTGCGGGAAAACTAGTAAGTACGGCCAAGGTCCGCGCATGCGCGCTCAAATTTCTAACGGCGGGAAAAGTCGACTGTCGCATCTTGTTTATATCTCATTGAAGGTGAATCTGCTACAGGAGTACTCAATCAAAATGTGTGTGTGTGTGTGTGTGTGTATGTGTGTAGTGTGTGCGTGCGTGTGTGCGTGTGTGTGTGTGTGTGTGTGTGTGTGTGTGTGTGTGTGTGTGTGTGTGTGTGTGTGTGTGTGTGTGTGTGTGTGTGTGTGTGTGTGTGTGTGTGTGTGTGTGTGTGTGTGTGTGTGTGTGTGTGTGTGTGTGTGTGTGTGTGTGTGTGTGGGTGCGTGCGTGCGTGCGTGCGTGCGTGCGTGCGTGCGTGCGTGCGTGCGTGCGTGCGTGCGTGCGTGCGTGCGTGCGTGCGGGCGTGCGTGCGTGCGTGCGTGCGCGCGTGCGTGCGTGCGTGCGTGCGTGCGTGCGTGCGTGCGTGCGTGCGTGCGTGCGTGCGTGCGTGCGTGCGTGCGTGCGGCGTGCGTGCGTGCGTGCGTGCGTGCGGCGTGCGTGCGTGCGCGCGTGCGTGCGTGCGTGCGTGCGTGCGTGCGTGCTACTTTAGGTATCGGAACGAAAGTTCATATTTAGAAGTTTCATGACCAAACTTAGAGCTGAAAACCTTTTGGTTCAAAAGGATCCAAAGGAACTAGCTATTTTCTCTTACCATTTTTCAACGATTTTGCATATGAGCCGCCACTTCTGTAATTTCGTCAAAATAGTTGAATAATAAATTAAAGTAGAGGAAATTTTTGAATAATTTATGCCTATGACATTTGTTGGTAAACTTAATAGTTTAGCTGCCAGAGCAAATTGTATATGATCGAGATAGGTCGCATCTGCATTGATATGAAACTACATAGTAGCCAGAATTTTGACAAATATTTTTTTTTGTGCTGTCACACTCGAAAACAGCTGATTTCATCAGAGGTTGGAGAACCGCTATGGAACGTTGCTGCTCTAGTGCAGCAAAGTACACAAATACAAAATTCAAATAAAATAAGATCACCAATTTGATTGTTTGTTGATAAGAAATATCAACCCGTTGTTATATCTAATTGTAAATACGATAAATTTAGAAAATTGTAAATAAAGTATAGCGATGACTGTAGTTATATTTTAGTATGTTGGTACGGATGTAACATCTACAGTGTCATGAACGAATATACACCTGTCAGAATTTGAATTAGCTTTTTAAACTTGACGTTTCGTAGAAGTGGTAGCAGTAGTAGTGGTATCAACCTAACATTTCCTATACAGAAATATAACCATTTTAGAATTTCTTTTCTCAAAATATGTATATTGTATTTCTCAAAAAGCAACACAAAAGACGTTGATGTCACTCCTGCCGAAAACTACATAGCGCGACTCGCTCACATTCGATGGCGGAGCTCCGCCATCGGTAACGCGCCGCATCACCGCTCGTCGCGCTGTTCCGTACTTTCGGCACTTGTGAGATAAATAACTATTATTCTGATGACAGTAGGTAGTGTCAAATGCTGATGCTTTGACAATACCTACTATCGATACTATTGACTATCAAAATATCTGTCGAATACTGGCTAACTAGTTTAGATTTAATGCAGACACGGTTTATCTCAATCAAATAGATTTTCATGCAGCTAAACTATTAATTTTACATTTTGTATCATAAAGTCATGTGCCTGGCCACATCAGATTTTTTTAATTTTCGTTAAAATTATTTGAAAGAAAGCGTGAAATTTTGGGATTGGCAATTTTTTCTTTTAAAGCCGCAGAAGTACACAGTCCCACAAAAGAAATTACGATGCAGTAAAGAATAAGACTGAACAACATTCTTATACTGCATAAAGTACACCACAAAAAGATTAACACACAACCATGCCACCAGGAGAAGATCAGACCGAACCCACACCGCACGATACTCATTGGACGTAACAACGGAGGCTGTCAGAGACTTTAATAAGCTGCAGAAAGGCACCAGAAAACTACAATAAATGTTGCATTTAAGAGACGAATCCGCCGGCTTATGGTGATGGATCGGCTGTGAATCAGTGCTCACACCAAAATAATAATCTTCCACATTCAATACCGTTAGCCCGGGAGGAGTTTCCAATTAATTCTCCACCCGAGGCGAGGACAGAAGGAGAGATTCGGCATGTATATTGTATATAAGTTGGTACACTATTAAGCATTGCTTTGTGGATGTGCATTGTAGGTATATATGTATGTGTATGTAGACAAATAAACCAAGTTTACTTGAAATGAAAAAAAAGTAAGTAACATTATGTTATATTGATTTCAGAGTGGAAACCGCGTTGAGGACTTTGAAGTACTCGACCTTTCGCGCTCTGTTGCAATAGGTATCTTCAGGACTAAGTTATCCAACCAAGTGCTAAGAAGATGCTGTCGTCTGTTGGGGCGGATCCTTATATATATATATGAGTGGAGTGGTGTCACCAGATGGTGCTTGGAGTGGGGGTAACGAAGTGGAAGGGGTGGGGTTAACACGTAGTGGGGCACCAGGTAGAAGCGGTTGGGACAGGACTGATTTCCAGGTATGATATATTATAAGTGAAAACCATCATCTCTATTGATATTGGAGGGGTGTTTTAGGATTTCTAGTGATTCACGGATACTTCTAGAGTAGTAATGGGATTGACGGGCGAGGATGTTGGTTTGTGCAAACAGGATCTCATGTCCCGTGTTATATCTGTGTTCAGCGAGATCTGATCCAGCGAGTGGGCGCAATCTAGTGCTACGTTCGTGCTCAGAATTCGTCTCGCCAATATAGACACTTCCACAAGCACATGGAATCCGGTACACATCAGACGAAAGATTGGCACGTCGTGATGCTGATGAGGTGTGTTATCTATTGGGTTTAAGTGTTGGGAAATAGTTTTAATTATCGAGGACTTAGGATAGTTGTTTTGGGATAAGACTTTGGTTAAGTGCTCAAGTTCGTTTTGGAGGTATGTGGGGTGGGTTGTAGAAATTACTCTTTTCACAACGGTGTTGGTCACTGCTTGTTTCTGAGCGGGGTGACTTTTTTGAGCGGGGTGTAGGAATTGGCATTGAGGTAATCTGTCGGTGTGAGTGGGTTTCCTATACACGGTATGTACAAGGGAGCCCGATGGAGTGCGAGTAACTAGGACGTCGAGGAAAGGGAGAGAGCCATCTGTTTCCACTTCCATGGTGAAGCGTATGTCTGGCCAAATTACGAAGGTGTCATCCACGTATCTGAACCAACATTTGGGTTTGAGGTTGTGGGACTCAAGGATTTGTTGTTCAAATGCCTCTATGAAAATGTTGGCCACAACAGGGGATAAGGGTGAGCCCATGGCAGCTCCCGAAACTTGTTCATAGAACTTGCCTTGGAACTGGAAGTAAGTGGAAGATAGACAAGCACCTACCATGTCAGCGTAACAGGAAGGTTGGTTGTCAGATGTAAGGAGTGGTGTAATTATGGTGATGGTATCCTGGATGGGAACACTGGTAAATAAAGACAACGTCGAAACTAACCAGGAATTGAGGATGAAGGAGTCCGTGTCACCGGTATATTTGTGTAGGATGTTGGCTAGAAACTTGGAAAGAGCATAGATAGGACTGGCAGTTGAACTGACTATAGGACGTAGCGGTATATTAGGTTTGTTGATCTTAGGTAAACCACACTGTCTAGGAGGTCGGGAGTCTCTCAGAATTAGGGCTTCTTGTGTGTTTCCTTGTGTGCGAGATAGGCGGGAAGTAGAGTCACGACTAAGGATACGGTATGACGGGTCGTTGAGCGGAAAATTCTTTTTCTCCTCGTAGGACTGGGTGTCAAGGATGACTGGCAGTGGTGTTACCTTTGTCCGCTTTGAGAATGACGATGTCAGTGTTGGATTTTAGGGATTTGACAGCGGTTAGTTCGGATTTGGAGTAATTTGGTGTTGGGGGTTTGGGATGGTTAAGGATTTTCGTGGTTTCGTGACGTATGGGATCGGCAACATCGGGTGGAAGTTTAAAGATAGAGGATTCTACTGAGGAAATGATGGATTCAACGGGAATATGTTCTGGAGTAAGGGCGTAATTAACACATTTTGACAAAGGAGATTCTTCGTCTGGGGTTAGGACATGTTTGGAGTGGTTGACAACGGTATGTTTCAGGGATTGTTGTTTGGGCATGTTAGGAGCGGAGAGGTTGTTGAATTTGCGTTTGTGGGTTTCGGTAGCAAAAGTACGGGATTCGATCAGCTTGAGCTGTGGAAATTCGGTCCAGGTGATCGAAATCATGATGTGATAAAGAATGCGATAATTCTAGGTGTAGTAGAAATAGTTGGGTGGACAACTTATTCAAATCACGTCTCACATGTCGAATTCTCTCGCGGACGAGAGCTTGACCTGCTCAACGAAAAATTTGAGAGGCAGAAATGATTGGATGTGGTGTTTGACTGTGAGGCAGGTTGGGATCTTGTTGTCTCGACAACGGACAAGGCAGGTTAAGGAACACAGAAGACTACTTATCTTCAAGCGGAGTTTGCTAAACTCTTTGGTCTTTCTCTGGATCTCCTCCCCGTAGAGGTTTGTATATCTAGATTGTAGCCTTCCATTAGCCCAGGACGAGGGTTTGTACCAGATGTCTCGAGGCGAAGATCGAGGGAAGAAGAATTTCGTCAATAAGCACAGCATGCAATTTATATTAAATAATATTTTTGGTATTATGTAGTTTTCGACTGTTTAATAAAGTATTTAACTACAACGCGCAAATGCAGACATCTTTCACATTGGAACTTGTCTCTCAATTTGATAACTATTTTAAACTAACTATTTTAATTATCCAACGTTTCAACTATAGATTTATTTGAAACAAATCGCTGTATGTACTTGGATTTCTGTTCAGCCCGCAAGAAATTTTTTTCATACTTATTATCTGGTGTATTTTAATAATAATAATAATAATAAGTTTATTTATACCCAACAGGAAATGTCCCACTTAAAGGATACAATTACAAATAGCAAATACATTAATTCAGTACACAATTATAATAGGCATCATAACAATATTCCTCAAAAACAAAATCAAAATACATTAAGTAAGGGCCGCATTTCTATAATCGGCAAAAAAATTTCTTGCCCCAACATTAATAATGTTGACTTCGCCACACACAACATTAAACAAATTGCACATCATGTGCAGTGGTGAACCAACCAAAACGTTTGTTCGTGCGCCGGCAGGGTAAAACAACCTGCTAGATCTCAAATCAAAGGCCGGGGCACAAATGTTGACCTGAGAAAGCAGCTCGGAGCAGTCCACAAGTGAGTTGAGGAGACCGTGAAGGAAACGCAATGAGTGCCATTCCCTCCTAAAACTCAGAGGTTCAAGACCAAAGCGTGTAAGGTACAAATGATAATCCCTACCTCTTTCAGGATAATTCACATTCGTGAAACATCCAGAGTTTCGAATAATAAATCCCAGCATCCTCATCGCCGATGACACCACCCAAGAAACATGACCAGCAAAGGTCAACCCAGAATCAAACAACACACCAAGATCACGTATATCACCACATCTTTGCAGCAGGACTCCAGCTAGAACATAATCTGCATGCAAAGGAGCAACAGATCTGGAGAAACTAAGAATCTTACACTTCCCGACATTAAGGTGCAAACAATTCTCTCCACACCAGGGCTCCAGGTACCTCAATCCATCCCGAAGTCGTTCGACGTCCTCCGCATCACCAATCGCCTGATATATCTTCAGATCTCCCGCATAGGCCTGGAACTAAACCGGAATATTTACCAATAAATCATTGATAAAAATATTAAAGAGAAAAGGACCCAATAAAGAACCCTGAGGAACACCAGAAGTTGCAGGATACACACGAGACTGAAAGCCATTCACAAAAACGTAGTTGTAACGACCGGAAAGATAGCTAGACATCAAAGCCACCAAATCAGGCGAAAACCAAAAACAGGCAAGCTTCGACAGCAAACGAGAGTGATCAACGGTGTCAAAGGCTTTACTAAAATCGGTATAGATGACATCAGTATCAATATGTCTTGAAACATATTGCGTAAAAGAAAAGATTCGACACCATCGTCGATCTACCCGGCACAAAACCATGCTGACGTGGACTCAGTCTCCCCACAGTGAAAAAAGAAAAACGACTATGTAAAACAAATTCAAAAACTTTTGAGAATCCACACAGGAGAGACACCGGTCGGTAATTCCCAATCTCAGAACAGTTGCCAGACTTAAGAACTGGTGTGATGACGGACATCTTCCAGACGTCAGGAAATGTTCTCAACGATATCGAACGGTTAAAAATGTATCGCAAGGGCTCGCTGAAGACAGCAGAACAATCCCTAATCAGAAAACTTGGCACTCCGTCACAGCCACCCGAAAACTTTGGCTTAAGTGACTTTAACGCATTTTCCACGTCCGAGCAATTAATGTGCGAAAACGAAAAGCACTCATCCAAACTACTGTCCGAACCCACCGAGCAACCACCAACACGCGCATCAGAAAAGACTGCCGAAAAGTAAGTGGCAAATGCCTCAACCACACCAATCGCGTCATCCGTCACAACATCACCATCTGTAACAACACCAGGTATCCTCGTCTTCCCCCTCTTGGAGTTCACAAAACTCCAGAAGCCTCTAGGATTCTCAATAAGTGAACTCTCGACCCACAGAATGTGCTCTTTATATGCTTCAGCCACCCTACACTTTATACGACGTCTAACAATCTTGAACAAATTACGATAATAATGAGAATCATTCCGCTTACACCGCTTATGTAAATAGTTCTTATATTTGATATCACTTATTATCTCACTTGTGTACCACTCCGGATATGATCTCCCCACTAAAAAAATGGATGGAATATATCCTGCAGTCCAATTGATACGATGATGAAATTCCGTTAACCATTCTGCGGTCCGTTGTTCCCTCCAAGATTATAACTTTAATGGTGCGGGGGGTTCGAATACAAAATGGCCCGTTTTCCAGTCCTAACTTACAACTGCTAATTCTTTTGGTATGAAGATTCCGCCTATCCGAAACCCTTGCACGTCAACGATTACGTAGTTCATCGCAACAATTTCCGATCCTCACTAAGTAATTTTATAATTGTTATTTCCTTATATGTACAGAGGCGTTAAACCACTTATGTCACAAATTTACTAATTGTATTATACTGGAATGCGAGATGATGAAGAATTAGGCAATAATCTGCTGTGTCTTTCGGAAAATTTTCGCTTCTTGTAAATTCAATTCTTATTTCCACACCACCCTTATGAAGAGCATCCTTTAGATGTGAGCAATCGATCCCTACTAATGGTGCATTTTCTTTAAACAGAAGTTTTAAACACTGGTTCGCTATCTACTATCCCATAATATATTTCTTGAACACGGGAATACATTTTATATAATATTGCGTAACGATTATTTTTATAATCGATATTTAAGTTATCATATGGGAATCGTTCTCCATTTAAAAATACGGTTAAATTTGTTAAGTTTATGTTATCAAATTTGCTCATTTTTGTTTTCGTTTGCCATTTTCGATGGGTTTGAAAACCAATTATGATAAATCTAGGAGTTTCAGTGTGTGTAGCAGTTTTAACGGAGCATGAATGTTGGGTGTGTCTGCATATTTATGCATTTCCCAGCTTCTAAAGGGTAATTGAATTTATTGTATTGTATTCTTTGCATTATGTTTCCTAAATGTATTGCCATTCCTAAACCAACATTGACGTGTGAAACTCGCCACACTATATTTTCCATTGTTATGCGCACCTCATTCTGATTCACGCTGGGTACGACCTTTGCAACTATCGCGTCTGTATCATCGTTACATCTAAGTAATACTATACAGGTTGTTTCAGAAATAACGGCTAACCTTGAAGGAGCATATTCACCAAGGACAGAGAAGCAATTTTGGTCAAATAACCTATAGTCTATTTCAAAGTTTTATGTACTAACAAAATTGTATTGAAAAATTCGTCTAAGGCCGGCCCTGGTAAATAGCCGAACGCGCATGCTTGACTACGGTTGCAAAAGACCGTACAAACAATTAAAAATAGAGAGATTAGTACCTACCTAGTCCAGAAATGTGATGCGGATTTACAAACGTGATTATTAAGCGTTATCGCCGAACAAAACAAAGCGACTCAACACAGCAACTAGGCGTCTCGGCCGAACAAAGTTATGTCGCATTCTAGCCATAGAATTGCAATTCAATACTACACAAATCACTACACAAAGACACCAACATTAAGATTCCGAAATCAAAATGATTTTTATTGTTGATAAACCAACAAACAGCTGTTGGACCATGACCACGCTTGTATACGTTTATATCAACCTGGCGAATGTAGGTCATTGTCACGTTCAGCGAGAAAGGCCGCAGTGGTGGGGAGACCGAATGTTCGGCGCTGCCCGCTGCGTTGATTTCTCACCAGTTGCAACACAACTGTAGTGGATTGTGGTCGATTGTCTTCCCCTAGTCAGGGACGGACTCCGTCTTTCTCATTAATTTTCTCAATAATGCGTGAAGTTAGACCATACGTTATTTGACAAAACATGCTTATTACGTCCTTGGGCATATGCTCCTTCAAGGTTAGCCGTTATTTCTGAAACACCCTGTATAGTTCCTACATTCAGTATAACCTTTTTATAATCTTCTGCAAACCCTAACAACGCTTTTAACGGTAAGCAGACACTAAAATTTCCCATACTGTCTGCTATATATCAAACAAGAGTTACATTTCGAATGTCCTTTATTTCATTCATACACAACTAGTACAGATGCGTACATAACAGGTTTTCCGTATCGGAGAGTTTTCATATGTTAATCATATGCCATTAGGCAACCCAATATACACCATTATCCTCCCTCTAAAATTACACCACATCAAAATTGAATGCATCAATAAATCGTATAAAACATAATTATCCATTAAATAAACCAAATGTACCATACAAAAAATATTATATACCCCAAAAATATTAATAACAATAATATATACTCCATAATGGTGATACTAACAACAAATTATAAATTTCACAATAAAAATATAATAACAAATTTATTACTCATAAATTCATTATAAACTAAACAATTATACCCACAATAATTATACATTTCAAGTATCATACTATTTTAAATCTATCTCATTGCGAGGTCGTAAGTTATAATGAAGAACTGTTTCTATCTCTTCCGAAATTACTTCAGTAGTACTAGCACTAGTAATATCTTGTATTTCACTATCTCGGTTATTAGTTTCTAATTTCTGTACATCCTCACTTGATTCTGGGAATAGTTGTAAAGACTGGCGGGGTTTTGAATTTGTGGGAAGAATTTGATTTGAATGTCTGCGCCACTCTTTACCCTTTTCCACAATAATATCAAACATAGTTTTTCCGCATTCTTTCACGACCACTCCGGGTGCCCAGTTCTGATTAGAACCTGTAAAATCTTTCACTAAAACATTATCGCCAACTCTAATCGGTTGTTTATCATGACAATGATTCTTGATTTGTTTCTCTATATTTGTATTTATAATTTTATTCTCATTAGGTCTTAGTAAATCGAATCGTGATCGTAATTCTCTGTTAAACATTAGTTTTGCAGGTGATTGTTCGGTGGTGCAATGAGCAGCAATACGATAATTAAATAAATACCTTATTAATTCATCTTCGATGTCTTTTCCTTCTGAGTTTGCCTTTTTAATAGCTAATTTAACTAATTTTACGGAGTTCTCTGCCAAGCCATTGCTTGCTGGACGGTAAGGTGCCGTGGTCACATGTCTAATGCCGTTATTTTTAAGAAATGACCCAAGCTCAAAACCAGTAAACGGGGGACCATTGTCACTAAAAATACTAAACATCCGTACGTTATATGTAATTCCTCTTTTCGTGAATAAAAACCTTTATTTATTTCTTTGATGTGCATATTATTTGGCCATCCGTTCAAACAATATAAGTAAACTTTTGATAATTCTGGGTCTGTTCTTGTCTCTCTAACGATCAGTTTATAGTCCAATGGCATCATCTCATTGATATATGCAATATGTCCAAAATCAATTGATTCTTTGCTGCAATATTCAACTGGCAATCGCGATAGGGCATCCGCGCTAACGTTGTCTTTAGAAGAAATATATTTAATGTTAAACTGATAACCAGCCAATATGATTGCCCATCTTTGGAGTCTATTGGCAGTCATAGTCGGAATTCCCCTCTTGCTACCAAATATGGTAACAAGAGGTTTATGATCGGTTAAGAACGTAAATTCCTGCCCGTATAAGTATTGATTGAATTTTTTCACTCCGAAAATGACAGCCAACGCCTCTTTCTCAATTTGCGAATATTGTTTCTCATGCTTATTCAATGTCTTAGATGCGAAAGCAACTGGTCGTACATTACCTTTGCCATAATCATGGGAAATTACTGCACCTATCCCGTATTCACTGGCATCGCATGACAAAGTCAACGGAACATTAGGATTATAGTGTGCTAAAAAATCAACACTCTCCATCATTTTTTTAATATCATCTACCGCTTGTTGATGTGTATTATTCCAATGCCATTTAACATTTTTTTGCAATAATTTATATAACGGATATAATGTTTCACTAATTTTTGACAAGAATTTTGAATAATAATTTATCAATCCACAAAATGCCTGCAGCTCTTTTATGTTGGTTGGAACCTTTGCATTCATTATAGCGTCAATTTTTTCTTTGGAAGTATGCAACCCTTCTGCATCTATTACATAGCCCAGATACGAGACTTTTTCTTGAAAAAAACTACATTTATTTTGCTCAACTCTCAAGCCAACTTCATTCAACTTTCCTAATACAAATCGCAGTGTTTGAACGTGTTCGTTCATATCCTGACCGGTAATTAGTATATCATCAAGGAAAACTGCCACACCCCTCGTTCCAGCAAATAATGAATCTATAAATTTTTGGAAAATGGCTGGTGCCGATGCAATACCAAAAGGTAAACGATTGTAAGCAAAAAGACCCTTATGGGTATTAATTGTAACAATTTTCCGAGAATCACTGTCCAATAGAATTTGTGAATAGGCCTTTGACAAATCTATTTTACTGAATAATTTGCCGTGTTGTAAATTAGAAATTAATTCCTCGATCTTCGGCAGTGGATATTTATTAATGAATAAGTTAGGGTTTACCGTCACTTTAAAGTCACCACAAATTCTAATCTCACCATTTTTCTTCAAAACTGGCGCAATGGGTGTTGCCCAATCACTACAGTTAATTGCTGTAATTATATTATCCTGTATTAATTTATCTAACTCGTTGTCAACTTTTTCCTTTAAGGCAAAGGGAAGTGGACGATGTCTACAAAAAACCGGCTTAGAATCCGGCTTCAAATCTAACCTTGCTTCAAAAATGTTTACAGTGCCCAATTCCCTCTTGAACACATTTGGCAATTCATCAATCAATTTTTGTTTTATGCTATCATTAGTCATATAAAAATTATTATACAATTTCATTCTTAATTATTTTAACCACATTCGGCCAATTAATGAAGGACCGCCTCCTTCGATAACATAAAGTTCTAAATCATGGTTATAGTTATTAAAATGTACATTTACCGTAATAAATCCCAAAGGAAAAATTGACTCACCGGTATAGGTAAGTAGATAAGCTATAGGACTTCTAGCGCAATTTTACGTGTAAATTCAAAGGGGGGTCTAAATTCGTTTTACTTCCGGTCCAGGTAGAAAGAGATAGCTATAAGACGATGGTTAGTGTGACAAGGATAGCCGATATCAATGACGTCATTGTGTTTTAGTACACGTCGCGCCACCTGTCGTCCGGTAGCGCAAAGAAGGCGGCGCGCCATCTGGTGGTCAGTTAACGAATCAGAGCCCTAACTTACCGACTACATCTTAAATTTTTTTGTTAAATTTAAAAAACTGACCATATCTCCTAAACTAAGGTCCGTATCGAAAAATTAATTAAAAAATTACCCCCTAACACAACAACACCCCTGTCCGCTTTGACAACTGCAGATACGATGGTGTTGTGAAAATAGCCAAAATGGCACTATGCAGAATTTTTTTTTGTTGATAAATTTAAAAACTGGTCATATCTCCTAAACTAAGGTCCTTATCGAAAAACTAATTGAAAAATTACCCCCTAGTTTACTTCTGGTCCTTTCGAAAGAGATAGCTATAAGACGATGGTTAGTGTGACAAGGCTAGTCGATATCAATTACGTCATTACGAGCGACATCCTCTATCTCTAGCTAGATAGCTTATCTGTTGAGGGCGCCACCTGTCGACCATTTCATGAATTAATTTGAATTTGCTATTTAATATTTGCGCGCCCCACCTGTCGGCCATAAAAGTAATAAACTGAATTCTGATTGGTTCATCAAAATGGTATATAAGATGAGAGAGATGGGGTACTTTAATTCAGTAGTGCTTCGAACGTTTTTAATTTCAGACAGTGCATCCTACAGTGATACAAAAGTTTTAGGTAAGTGTTCAAAATCAGATTAAGCAAAGCGGTTCCATCTAGGGCTCCGCTTCATTTTGAGGTGCCCCTCGGCTGATTCAAATTCGGAACCCTAACTTACCGACTACACAGCCCCCTTTGCGACTCCATTTAGCGCCCCGCCCCATCGTTTTGAGATACCTCTCAGCTGATTGAAAAACTTACCGACTACAGCTTAGAACCTAGGGCCCCCTCGTTTGCAGGTGGCCCCCCAGCTGATCAGAGCCCTAACTTACCGACTACATCTTAAATTTTTTTGTTAAATTTAAAAAACTGGCCATATCTCCTAAACTAAGGTCCGTATCGAAAAACTAATTGAAAAATTACCCCCTAACACCACAGCACCCCTGTCCGCTTTGACAACTGCAGATACGATGGTGTTGTGAAAATAACCAAAAAGGCACTATAAAGATTTTTTATTTTTTTGATTAATTTAAAAACTGGCCATATCTCCTAAACTAAGGTCTAAATCGGCAAAACTAATTGAAAAATTACCCCCCGCGCCCCGTCCGCTTTGGCAACTACAGACCCGACGACGTTGCAAAAATCGCCAAATAGGCACTACTAAATTTTTTTTGTTAAATTTAAAAAACTGGCCATATCTCCTAAAGTAAGGTTCGTATCGAAAAATTAATTGAAAAATTACCCCCTACCACTACAACACCCTGTCCGCTTTGACAACTGCAGATACGATGGTGTTGTGAAAATAACCAAAAAGGCACTGTAAAGATTTTTTATTTTTTTGATTAATTTAAAAACTGGCCATATCTCCTAAACTAAGGTCTGTATCGGCAAAACTAATTGAAAAATTACCCCCAGCACCCTCGTCCGCTTTGGCAACTACAGACCCGACGACGTTGCAAAAATCGCCAAAAAGGCACTACAAATTTTTTTTTTTTGTTAAATTTAAAAACTGGCAATATCTCCTAAACTAAGGTCCGTATCGAAAAACTAATTGAAAAATTACCCCCTAACACTACAACACCCCTGTCCGCTTTGACAACTGCAGATACGATGGTGTTGTGAAAATAGCCAAAATGGCACTATGAAGAAATTTTTTTTTTGTTAAATTTAAAAGCTGGTCATATCTCCTAAACTAAGGTCCGTATCGAAAAACTAATTGAAAAATTACCCCCTAATTTACTTTTGGTCCTTTAGAAAGAGATAGCTATAAGACGATGGTTAGTGTGACAAGGGTAGTCGATATCAATGACGTCATTACGAGCGACATCCTCTATCTCTAGCTAGATAGCTTATCTGTTGAGGGCGCCACCTGTCGACCATTTCATGAATTAATTTGAATTTGCTATTTAATATTTGCGCGCCCCACCTGTCGGCCATAAAAGTAATAAACTGAATTCTGATTGGTTCATCAAAATGGTATATAAGATGAGAGAGATGGGGTACTTTAATTCAGTAGTGCTTCGAACGTTTTTAATTTCAGACAGTGCATCCTACAGTGATACAAAAGTTTTAGGTAAGTGTTCAAAATCAGATTAAGCAAAGCGGTTCCATCTAGGGCTCCGCTTCATTTTGAGGTTCCCCTCGGCTGATTCAAATTCGGAACCCTAACTTACCGACTACACAGCCCCCCTTGCGACTCCATTTAGCGCCCCGCCCCATCGTTTTGAGAGCTTAGAACCTAGGACCCCCTAACACCACAACACCCATGTCCGCTTTGACAATTGCAGATACGATGGTGTTGTGAAAATTGCCAAAATGGCACTATAAAGAATTTTTTATTTTTTGATTATTTAAAAACTGGCCATATCTCCTAAACTAAGGTCTGTATCGGCAAAACTAATTGAAAAGTTACCCGTACGACCCCCGTCCGCTTTGGCAACTACAGACCCGACGACGTTGCAAAAATAGCCAAAAAGGCACTACAAATTTTTTTTTTGTTTAATTTAAAAAACTGGCAATATCTCCTAGACTAAGGTCCGTATCGAAAAACTAATTGAATTAATTGCAAACGGCTATAACTTAATAACACGGAGACCGACCAACCGACCGACCGACTGTCCGACCGTTCGCTGTCTGTAAACGGTTATCCGGGCGGTGCATTTGAAATATGGGCTAAAGTGGCTTTTTTGTAGGCAAACGGTTGACTGAATGACACGGAGACCGACCGACCGCTGTCTCTAAACGGTTATCCAGGTGGTAGTCGGTCGCATTTAAAATAAAAACTGTGGTGTTTAAACATTTATTGGTGATAAAATAGTACTACATAAAACGGTACTAGATTTCGATTAAAAAATGTTTCTTGTTGATTTTGCGCGACGATCGGTTTGCTAGTCGTCGTCGTACTTGCGGCTGTTGACAGCCGGACATGATTACTAACTTTACTAGATTATTAAGTTAACCGATTTTGCAGATTCATGAACTTGTCCTTCCTTAGTAATATACAAACTGTCATTATTGTCCCACAACTTTCGTCCTTTATTAACCCCAACATCATTTTATTCACACGTTGAACAATACGGTAAATGGGAATCTGAGCACAAAAGTTGCATATCGCGGTAGGTTTTAGCGTTTTTGAAGTTTCGTTTATGGAGCCGTCCGCACTTCTAAAGAGTTACTGCATATGTCTCAAAAGCATTTGGGAACAAACACTAGGATTTCAGGTTAAAGTGCAAAGATTAAGGGATTACTATGAGACTTTGAGGTGTCTAGGACAATGACCAAGCTGGTATAAATCAGTAATGTTTACAAAATGACATTTACTTTTGACACTTTGGTCCTACTTTTTGGAAACCTTGCGCGATAGTCACATTTGGAAACCAGATTCGTTTTAAGGCAACTAATTCTACCCAAAACCAGTTTCATATTCAATTCACAAAAACTGTTATCAATATTTTTAAATTTTCAATTATATTTTTGTTAAACACTTTCTTATGTAAAGCCATACAATATTTTCGATACCATTTAGACAATGAAAGTCTCTCAAAGACTACCAAAGGCAGTAGGAAAAAAGTTTCAGTGACGTCAGACGCCGAAAACAATTGATGGTCGGAAACTGAACTTTTCACAGAAATGCGCTTTTAATCAAAAAATGTTGATTTTGCGCGACGATCGGTTTGCTAGTCGTCGTCGTACTTGCGGCTTAAAACCCCCTGTCCGCTTTGACAACTACAGACCCGATGACGTTGCAAAAAATGCTATAAAGGCACTACTAAAAATTATTTTTGGTTAAACTTAAAAACTGATCATATCTCCTAAACTAAGGGCTGTATCGCAAAACTAATTGAAAAATTACCTTCTGAACCCCTCTGTCCGCTTTGACAACTACAGACCCGATGACGTTGCAAAAATTGTCAAAAACGCACTACTTTATGGAACCTTTTGAATCATATAACACAGGTAAGAATAATCACTACATGGTAAATAAAAGACATAATTGGATAAAAATATTTATTTCAAATTTTATTCTTTACATTTATCAGCAAAGTACATTTTGAATATCTTCATACCTACAAATTACATGTTTATTACATTATATAATACTTCCAGATGCTTTACAAATTTTAATATAAATACAAATTACATTTTTTATCTAAACTGTTAACAGCACTCCTTAGCCAATACTTGGTGGGTTTTGTCTCTACGAATATTTTGTGAAACAATTTAAATTGGTTCGAAATTCACGAAAATAAATATATATATACATATGTGTGACAGTTTGATGAAATTCTAATGTAAACAGGGTTGCCAGGTCTCCGGCATTGCGCCGGAGTCTGCGGCATTTGAGGTATATCTCGGGTGTCCGGCAGGCATTCGACCATCTCCGGCAAAATCAAATAAATCGTATAAAAATGTAGAAAGTACTTTAAAGTTCTAATAAATAATATATGCACTCGCAGACACCTATTTCTGGTGAATACTCGACGCAACGCCACCTAGTATTCAAGGGACTAAGTCGCATTGGGAATGATAACTCCCTAACAGTATCAGTTACCGTCTTACCGACCTAGTTAGAAGTGCCGAAAACTTTACTGTGAACTATTTATTAAGTCGTCTGAGCGCCGTGTGATCTAAATCTCGTATAAACTTGCACTCATTTTAATCGAGCAGCAAATAGTTTAGGGTGTAGTTGCTGAAAGTTGAGGTAAGTTGCAATTATGTCATTGCTAATTTATTCCAGTCTAAGTATGCCCCCTTTTACTTTAAGAATAATGAATAACAAAGGCGATAAAAACTATGGTGCACCCAGCACTTCTGAATCATCGCCACCATCAACACCAACGAAAAACGTACTACTGCACCTTTCAAGACACTTGGCTTTCTACCTACCGAACTTGGCTTAAAAAAATGATATATTTACTATTTCCTGCACGTTATGCAATTCAAAATTTACTATTAAACACGATGGGGAAAAAGCCCTTACACGACATGTTGCCAGCGAAAAGCACGCGCAATCTGTATCTGCTGTAAAACATTCGACAGCACTAGACGCATTTTTTACAAAAAAAAACTCTCCAGACTATCTTAAAGCAGCAGCAACTGAAATTACATATGTTTACCACACTGTCGTTCATCATCATAGTTATAATAGTTTAAACTGCACCATGAAACTAAATTCAATCTGCTTCTCTGACTCCAAAGTTACGAAATTTTTGCATTGCGGACGCACGAAATCTGAAGCAATTACGAAAAATGTATTGCTTCCAGACAGCTTAAAAATTTGTAAAAATTATCTAACCGGAGAATTTTTGGGATATAAAAAACCACTACATTTTACATTGGCAACTGATGCATCAAATAAAGGAAATAGGAAAATGTTTCCAGTTATTTTATTTTTTTTTTTCATCCTAAGAACGGACTAAATACTAAATTAATAGATTTTATTGAACAGAGTGATGAATCGTCGGTGGCCATTACAGAGACACTATTGAAGGCGCTCAATGGTGCAAATTTAGAGATGTCGCAAGGTATTGCCTATGCAGCAGACAATGCAGCAGTGAATTATGGAAAAAATAATTCGGTATTTGTTCACTTAAAGGAAAAAAACAAAAATAATTTCAAAGGAAACTGCCACTGCCACATTTTACATAACTGCGCTAGACATGCACGTAATCTACTAAAATACGACGTGGAAGTTTTAATTTTAAAAATATTTGCTGAGTTTTCGATGTCATCGAAGAAAGTGGGCGTTATAAAGACTTTTTTGCCGAATTTGAAATGGATTACCAACAAATGTTGCGCCACGGTCCGACTAGGTCTTTACGACTAGTCTTTATACAAATGTCTGGACCGTGTTATACATTGTTGGAGTCCAATTAAATCATATTTTCTGTCGATGGGCAAAGAAAATGTCGTAAAGGCGATATGGGATTTTATAGAAAACCAAGAAGATGAAGCCACTGACCATCACTCCGACAATATCACAAGACAAGAGTGCTATTTGTACTGTGTGCATTATTTTATTAATTTATTTGGCAAAAGGATTTTATTGCTAGAACGGAGCAACATAGTATGTACTGAATTACATGGAATAATGGAGAGCTTGTTGTTTGATTTAACAAATAGAAAAACCGATAATTTTTTTAGTCAAAAAGTCAATGATGCATTGAAAAAACTTTTACCTAATGAGAGACAGCAATGCGAAAACGACTTTTTGTGTGTATACACTCGAGCAATTGCATACTTGCAAAAGTGGTATAATTTTTCTAACCCTCCATTTAAGGAATTTCAATTCATAAATTTACAAAAGCCAATAGACTATAATGAACTTGTTGCAATATTAAAACCTTTGGACTTCATATCGGTAGAACATGATGAATTGTACGACGAAGTAAAGATTTTAAATAATAATGTATCATCATTACTGACTGAAAATTAGTTGGAAAAAAATGGATGAAATACTTCCAAAATACGCACAGTCCGAACTTACTTAACATAGTTCAACCTATATTATCGGTTTCAATAAGCAGCGCAAATGTGGAACGAGTGTTTTCGTTAATGAAGCAGACGTGGACAGATAATCGGAATAAAATGGACATTAAATTGCTGAAGGCAGAATTATGCACCAAAATAAATTTCGAGTTAACTTGTGCCGAATTGTATGACTACGCAAAATCAAGCGAGTCTCTGTTAAAAAGTGTTCAAAGTAATGATAAATACACATAATGACCGCATTATGTTGTATAGACTATTTTATTTATCTATATTTTAATGTTTTTTTAGTTATTTTACGTTAACATCAATGTAGAGTATATTTTATTTTGTTGGCGAATATATTTTTTTTATTATGTGTACTTATTGATAAACGGAATATAACAATATGCATGTATTTATTAATAAAATGATGTTAAGGTTTTTTTTAATTTTTTTAACTGTCGTTGGACATTACCAACCCAACCCAACCCAACCTCCCCCCGGTCATAATCTCCGGCATTCGTAGGAGACTTATCTGGCAACCCTGAATGTAAATATAAATTACATTTGTCGCAAAGTACACTTTTAATATTTACATACCTACAAACTGCATGTTTATAACATATAGTAATATTTCCAGAAGCTTTACAATATTTCACTGTTTCATGTACACATTAGCTTTATTATTAGATGATAGATGTAGTATTACTAATCACATCTCATGATTGAGTAATGCCCCCAGGGAAGTGTTGAAACTTTATCTGAACAAATAAATCTTTTAGTGTCATTGGCACTAAGGGCTATTTTGCCTTGAATAACACTAAAGACATTATGGTTTTTAGACTGTATGAAATTCTGATTAACAATTATCTCATCATGAGTATATAGACACTTTTGGAAATCGTCAAAGGTAATTCTATTTTTAACGATATTCTTCTTAACTCCTTTTACCTTTTTATCTTTATCCTTACCCTCTACCCTGTAAGCGTACATCTTTAACCTTAATCCCACAAACTCGGTCATTATTTTCCCACAGTTCTCATCCTTCATTAGGCCCAACACCCTTTTATTGACATGTTGAATGCCGTAAATATTATTGTCAGGATAGTCGCTAGTATCAAAGAAATCTAAAGCATCGGCGCGGATTACATCATACAAATTAGGACACTCAACTTCATAAATGAGTGAGTCTGTCTCAGTATAACAAACCCTAGCCTTATCTCCAAATCGTAATCTCATATAGTTGTAATGAAAGTCATAAATTTTTATTTTGGAAGTGTCTAAAATGAACATACCTATGTAGATAGGTTTATTAAAATATACCTCCAATTTATTAAGCTCTATGGCAACTAAATTTTCGGAAAAAATTGTTGACGATTTGAAATTTTGTTTTGAAATGAAAGCTTCAACGCCATATCGCCCCTCCCATTTTGTGAGCAGCTTTACCATAGAGTGTTTACGGATATTTTCCATTGTCTTCCCGAATACTGCGTTGTTCATCAGTTTAAATAGATTCTTTTCAAATTCGTTTCTTGCAGCCATTCTCAAATTGGTATTTAAATCTATATAAGATTTTAACCAATCAGATTGCTGAAATTTTAGTACACGATGCATTTTTGTTAATTTTAACCCGATCGCACAGAACAGATCGCTGTTTTTTAGATAAATACTCCATTAGTTTTTTTTCCTTTGAATTTGGTGGGGTGAGATGCTCAGGGCAAAATGGAAGGTCTGAATGATTGTCATGAATAATTTCAGGGTACTCTAAATCAACTTCGAGGATGTATCCAAAAGAATTATCTATTGGAATATTTAAGTTTAAATTACTTATATCACCCTCCACCCATTCAAATCCTCCATAAGGCAGGAACTGAGACATAGCCCAACCATCCTGATTATTAATATCAAAATATCCAAGAAATGTAGTTGGTTTACTGGGATCATATTCAGGCGTGTAATTATTGTTGGCTTTAGAGTACCGCTTTGAACAGTGACTTAATCCGCCTCTTATTCCACGCCCAATGAACATAATCATATCTATATCGGTTAGTAGTTCTAGATTAATGTCTGTGTACTTGAGCATACAATCCCATGTATATCCAGGTAAGGTATAATAATGAGCTGGATCCAACTTGTAAGTGTTAAGACAGCTTGCTCTGAACGTTTCAAATACATCGGCTAACAACATAATATCTGTTTTGAGGTACAGATCTGCGTACTCTCCTAAATTTTGACAAGTAAATGAATTCCAAACGTTCAAAGCGTGTGCATAATTCTCGTCACTGATATCTACATCATTAAGTTCATTATAAAATTCTGACTTTTTGGGTAACTTTGTATCATTTAATTTGCTCGAATCGTCTATGTAGTCATATGGGAATACTCCCTTACGAGTAAGTAAGCTTAACTTATTCTCAGGTAAATTTTGAAATTGTGATTTTAAATTTGGAAAATTATGAAGATTACTCGCTAGCACATCTAGCGAAGATGCCATAAACCGAAGTGAGTCTATGAATATGAATTTAACTAAATTGTCCTCCACATTCTTGGTAAACGATATATAACTCTCCTTATTTATTGGAAGCAGGTCCACACAACCTTCGAAATCTGCATCTAAGTTTTTTAATATAAAATGGCTATCATAGCCACTGAGATTGTGAAAAACCACTGGAATGACGTGACTATCCTGATAATTGAGGTTACAGTCTTCGTGAGCTGGTCCACGATATCTACCCGTCAGGTGGCAATGATCACGTACTCTTATATCCTTGGTTTGAAATCTTTTCTCACAAACGTGACAATTGGTGGTTGACAGGAACTCGAGTTCCTCATCTGGTGTTAGTGGGTCCATTGGAAGAGGACAGAGGAACACTGTCTCAACATCTTCAGCAAACAGTTTCATCTCACTTGCAAACCATTTTTGACAATCCAAACCAGTGTATGATTTATAGAAAGATAAAGAGTCATCGTAACTACATTTGACATAGTATCCGATACTGTAAGGGATATGTTTTTGGTAGGAATCAGTTTTCTGAGTCTGAGTACCCTTCTTCTTCCGAATAGGCTCCAACATACATTCAAGATCTGCGTATACAATAAATGGAACCTTTTCTTTATAAGACCAATTTTTAAAATGAGTAGTTTCCCCTTCTTTTGGCAGTCTTACTCGACATTCATTCATTTGCTTACAATCTTCTACATGCTTGTCTAGGCCCGTTGTGGTGTAGAAGTAGTGGAGGCATCGATCGCATATATATTTTTTCCCATGCATTTTACTAAGCTGCCTTGAAACTAGCCTCGAAAGATTTTTAATCCACACATAGTGGAAGGTTAGTTTAATCTTGATTTCATCATCATTTTCTTCATCATCATCGTACACATTTTGAATAAGGAGAAGGTTAACATGTTTATCTCTCTTGTCTTTCGTTAAATATGTTGGGACAACGGTAGATTTCTTATTTTTCACCTCAAGAATGTAGACGTTGATGGAAGCATCATTTTGGCTCTCGAACCGTGGTATCTGCTTGATAGTCATTGGCATGGTAATGTTTTTCATATTAAGCACTTTTGAATAGAGTGGATACGAAGTAGTTCTATCCACAGATTTTTTAGCAGGGTGGAGAGCTGATGTTACAGCCCACGCAAAACATGCATCATCGTTATTCTTTACATTAATACATGCTTTCTTGTGTTTGATGTGTTGTGGGAGTTCGATGTAAGAGGAACCTAACATCGGTGTAAACTTGTTGATGTTCACTTGTAGATTTACTATTGCAGATAGCGCACATCCACTATCTTTTTCCTGATATTCCTCTAGCTGTGTGAGAATTTGGTTTCTCACGTTATCTGTGAACCATTCATCGATGTTTGTATCACGATAGATGGGTACATTCTTTGTATTGAAATATTTCATTTCAAATATATCGTCACCTCCTTTAATAACAACGAATTCCCCGCAGAATATTGTATTCACCTTCACAGATTGTTCTCTTTTCAGAGCATTCTTGATGCGCCGTTGAAAGAGTTGCTGTGCATCCTGTAGGAACTGGTGTATATCTTTATGTCGGAGATTTACCACAATACCAGTTCGCAACCGGCTTGCGAACGCCGAACCTAGATCCTCCCATTTCACACGGAGACTTGCGTAGTTTTCACGGTTAGGGTCGTATGGTGTATAACCAGTGCTTGTGACTAATCGCAACGCTTTCATCTGACACCTGAATCCATTCATGAGACCCACACATTTGATGATATGTTGTTTCCCACCAACATTAGTTGTAGTTTTCAATGCTGCATTCATAACACGTATTAGGCGTCCACACTCCTTAATTGCGGGCTCTATCGCTGGAGGATCATTTCTTATATTGATCACACAGTTGTGAGTCCTTTCGACATAAGACTGAAACTTAGCTGCGGTACTCATTCTGTAACAATTGTCAAACCGGACAGGGGTGTTCTGGTGTTAGGGGGTAATTTTTCAATTAGTTTTTCGATACGGACCTTAGTTTAGGAGATATGGCCAGTTTTTTTAATTTAACAAAAAAATTTAAGATGTAGTCGGTAAGTTAGGGCTCTGATCAGCTGGGGGGCCACCTGCAAACGAGGGGGCCCTAGGTTCTAAGCTCTCAAAACGATGGGGCGGGGCGCTAAATGGAGTCGCAAGGGGGGCTGTGTAGTCGGTAAGTTAGGGTTCCGAATTTGAATCAGCCGAGGGGAACCTCAAAATGAAGCGGAGCCCTAGATGGAACCGCTTTGCTTAATCTGATTTTGAACACTTACCTAAAACTTTTGTATCACTGTAGGATGCACTGTCTGAAATTAAAAACGTTCGAAGCACTACTGAATTAAAGTACCCCATCTCTCTCATCTTATATACCATTTTGATGAACCAATCAGAATTCAGTTTATTACTTTTATGGCCGACAGGTGGGGCGCGCAAATATTAAATAGCAAATTCAAATTAATTCATGAAATGGTCGACAGGTGGCGCCCTCAACAGATAAGCTATCTAGCTAGAGATAGAGGATGTCGCTCGTAATGACGTCATTGATATCGACTACCCTTGTCACACTAACCATCGTCTTATAGCTATCTCTTTCTAAAGGACCAAAAGTAAATTAGGGGGTAATTTTTCAATTAGTTTTTCGATACGGACCTTAGTTTAGGAGATATGACCAGCTTTTAAATTTAACAAAAAAAAAATTCTTCATAGTGCCATTTTGGCTATTTTCACAACACCATCGTATCTGCAGTTGTCAAAGCGGACAGGGGTGTTGTAGTGTTAGGGGGTAATTTTTCAATTAGTTTTTCGATACGGACCTTAGTTTAGGAGATATTGCCAGTTTTTAAATTTAACAAAAAAAAAAAAAATTTGTAGTGCCTTTTTGGCGATTTTTGCAACGTCGTCGGGTCTGTAGTTGCCAAAGCGGACGAGGGTGCTGGGGGTAATTTTTCAATTAGTTTTGCCGATACAGACCTTAGTTTAGGAGATATGGCCAGTTTTTAAATTAATCAAAAAAATAAAAAATCTTTACAGTGCCTTTTTGGTTATTTTCACAACACCATCGTATCTGCAGTTGTCAAAGCGGACAGGGGTGTTGTAGTGGTAGGGGGTAATTTTTCAATTAATTTTTCGATACGAACCTTACTTTAGGAGATATGGCCAGTTTTTTAAATTTAACAAAAAAAAATTTAGTAGTGCCTATTTGGCGATTTTTGCAACGTCGTCGGGTCTGTAGTTGCCAAAGCGGACGGGGCGCGGGGGGTAATTTTTCAATTAGTTTTGCCGATTTAGACCTTAGTTTAGGAGATATGGCCAGTTTTTAAATTAATCAAAAAAATAAAAAATCTTTATAGTGCCTTTTTGGTTATTTTCACAACACCATCGTATCTGCAGTTGTCAAAGCGGACAGGGGTGCTGTGGTGTTAGGGGGTAATTTTTCAATTAGTTTTTCGATACGGACCTTAGTTTAGGAGATATGGCCAGTTTTTTAAATTTAACAAAAAAATTTAAGATGTAGTCGGTAAGTTAGGGCTCTGATCAGCTGGGGGGCCACCTGCAAACGAGGGGGCCCTAGGTTCTAAGCTGTAGTCGGTAAGTTTTTCAATCAGCTGAGAGGTATCTCAAAACGATGGGGCGGGGCGCTAAATGGAGTCGCAAAGGGGGCTGTGTAGTCGGTAAGTTAGGGTTCCGAATTTGAATCAGCCGAGGGGCACCTCAAAATGAAGCGGAGCCCTAGATGGAACCGCTTTGCTTAATCTGATTTTGAACACTTACCTAAAACTTTTGTATCACTGTAGGATGCACTGTCTGAAATTAAAAACGTTCGAAGCGCTACTGAATTAAAGTACCCCATCTCTCTCATCTTATATACCATTTTGATGAACCAATCAGAATTCAGTTTATTACTTTTATGGCCGACAGGTGGGGCGCGCAAATATTAAATAGCAAATTCAAATTAATTCATGAAATGGTCGACAGGTGGCGCCCTCAACAGATAAGCTATCTAGCTAGAGATAGAGGATGTCGCTCGTAATGACGTAATTGATATCGACTACCCTTGTCACACTAACCATCGTCTTATAGCTATCTCTTTCGAAAGGACCAGAAGTAAATCGGGGGGTAATTTTTCAATTAGTTTTTCGATACGGACCTTAGTTTAGGAGATATGACCAGTTTTTAAATTTATCAAAAAAGAAATTTCTTCTTAGTGCCATTTTGGCTATTTTCACAACACCATCGTATCTGCAGTTGTCAAAGCGGACAGGGGTGTTTTAGTGTTAGGGGGTAATTTTTCAATTAGTTTTTCGATACGGACCTTAGTTTAGGAGATATTGCCAGTTTTTTAAATTTAACAAAAAAAAATTGTAGTGCCTTTTTGGCGATTTTTGCAACGTCGTCGGGTCTGTAGTTGCCAAAGCGGACGGGGGCGGTGAGGGTAATTTTTCAATTAGTTTTGCCGATACAGACCTTAGTTTAGGAGATATGGCCAGGTTTAAATTAATCAAAAAAAATAAAAAATCTTTACAGTGCCTTTTTGGTTATTTTCACAACACCATCGTATCTGCAGTTGTCAAAGCGGACAGGGGTGTAGTAGTGTTAGGGGGTAATTTTTCAATTAATTTTTGATACGGACCTTACTTTAGGAGATATGGCCAGTTTTTTGAATTTAACACAAAAAATTTTTGTAGTGCCTTTTTGGCGATTTTTGCAACGTCGTCGGGTCTGTAGTTGCCAATGCGGACGGGGGCGCTGGGGGTAATTTTTCAATTAGTTTTGCCGATTTAGACCTTAGTTTAGGAGATATGGCCAGTTTTTAAATTAATCAAAAAAATAAAAAATCTTTATAGTGCCTTTTTGGTTATTTTCACAACACCATCGTATCTGCAGTTGTCAAAGCGGACAGGGGTGTAGTAGTGTTAGGGGGTAATTTTTCAATTAATTTTTCGATACGGACCTTACTTTAGGAAAAATGGCCAGTTTTTTAAATTTAACAAAAAAAAATTTTGTAGTGCCTTTTTGGCGATTTTTGCAACGTCGTCGGGTCTGTAGTTGCCAATGCGGACGGGGGCGCTGGGGGTAATTTTTTAATTAGTTTTGCCGATTTAGACCTTAGTTTAGGAGATATGGCCAGTTTTTAAATTAATCAAAAAAATAAAAAATCTTTATAGTGCCTTTTTGGTTATTTTCACCATCGTATCTGCAGTTGTCAAAGCGGACAGGGGTGTTGTGGTGTTAGGGGGTAATTTTTCAATTAGTTTTTCGATACGGACCTTAGTTTAGGAGATATGGCCAGTTTTTTAAATTTAACAAAAAAAAATTTAGTAGTGCCTATTTGGCGATTTTTGCAACGTCGTCGGGTCTGTAGTTGCCAAAGCGGACGGGGCGCGGGGGGTAATTTTTCAATTAGTTTTGCCGATTTAGACCTTAGTTTAGGAGATATGGCCAGTTTTTAAATTAATCAAAAAAATAAAAAATCTTTATAGTGCCTTTTTGGTTATTTTCACAACACCATCGTATCTGCAGTTGTCAAAGCGGACAGGGGTGCTGTGGTGTTAGGGGGTAATTTTTCAATTAGTTTTTCGATACGGACCTTAGTTTAGGAGATATGGCCAGTTTTTTAAATTTAACAAAAAAATTTAAGATGTAGTCGGTAAGTTAGGGCTCTGATCAGCTGGGGGGCCACCTGCAAACGAGGGGGCCCTAGGTTCTAAGCTGTAGTCGGTAAGTTTTTCAATCAGCTGAGAGGTATCTCAAAACGATGGGGCGGGGCGCTAAATGGAGTCGCAAAGGGGGCTGTGTAGTCGGTAAGTTAGGGTTCCGAATTTGAATCAGCCGAGGGGCACCTCAAAATGAAGCGGAGCCCTAGATGGAACCGCTTTGCTTAATCTGATTTTGAACACTTACCTAAAACTTTTGTATCACTGTAGGATGCACTGTCTGAAATTAAAAACGTTCGAAGCGCTACTGAATTAAAGTACCCCATCTCTCTCATCTTATATACCATTTTGATGAACCAATCAGAATTCAGTTTATTACTTTTATGGCCGACAGGTGGGGCGCGCAAATATTAAATAGCAAATTCAAATTAATTCATGAAATGGTCGACAGGTGGCGCCCTCAACAGATAAGCTATCTAGCTAGAGATAGAGGATGTCGCTCGTAATGACGTAATTGATATCGACTACCCTTGTCACACTAACCATCGTCTTATAGCTATCTCTTTCGAAAGGACCAGAAGTAAATCGGGGGGTAATTTTTCAATTAGTTTTTCGATACGGACCTTAGTTTAGGAGATATGACCAGTTTTTAAATTTATCAAAAAAGAAATTTCTTCTTAGTGCCATTTTGGCTATTTTCACAACACCATCGTATCTGCAGTTGTCAAAGCGGACAGGGGTGTTTTAGTGTTAGGGGGTAATTTTTCAATTAGTTTTTCGATACGGACCTTAGTTTAGGAGATATTGCCAGTTTTTTAAATTTAACAAAAAAAATTGTAGTGCCTTTTTGGCGATTTTTGCAACGTCGTCGGGTCTGTAGTTGCCAAAGCGGACGGGGGCGGTGAGGGTAATTTTTCAATTAGTTTTGCCGATACAGACCTTAGTTTAGGAGATATGGCCAGGTTTAAATTAATCAAAAAAAATAAAAAATCTTTACAGTGCCTTTTTGGTTATTTTCACAACACCATCGTATCTGCAGTTGTCAAAGCGGACAGGGGTGTAGTAGTGTTAGGGGGTAATTTTTCAATTAATTTTTGATACGGACCTTACTTTAGGAGATATGGCCAGTTTTTTGAATTTAACACAAAAAATTTTTGTAGTGCCTTTTTGGCGATTTTTGCAACGTCGTCGGGTCTGTAGTTGCCAATGCGGACGGGGGCGCTGGGGGTAATTTTTCAATTAGTTTTGCCGATTTAGACCTTAGTTTAGGAGATATGGCCAGTTTTTAAATTAATCAAAAAAATAAAAAATCTTTATAGTGCCTTTTTGGTTATTTTCACAACACCATCGTATCTGCAGTTGTCAAAGCGGACAGGGGTGTAGTAGTGTTAGGGGGTAATTTTTCAATTAATTTTTCGATACGGACCTTACTTTAGGAAAAATGGCCAGTTTTTTAAATTTAACAAAAAAAAATTTTGTAGTGCCTTTTTGGCGATTTTTGCAACGTCGTCGGGTCTGTAGTTGCCAATGCGGACGGGGGCGCTGGGGGTAATTTTTTAATTAGTTTTGCCGGTTTAGACCTTAGTTTAGGAGATATGGCCAGTTTTTAAATTAATCAAAAAAATAAAAAATCTTTATAGTGCCTTTTTGGTTATTTTCACCATCGTATCTGGAGTTGTCAAAGCGGACAGGGGTGTTGTGGTGTTAGGGGGTAATTTTTCAATTAGTTTTTCGATACGGACCTTAGTTTAGGAGATATGGCCAGTTTTTTAAATTTAACAAAAAAATTTAAGATGTAGTCGGTAAGTTAGGGCTCTGATCAGCTGGGGGGCCACCTGCAAACGAGGGGGCCCTAGGTTCTAAGCTGTAGTCGGTAAGTTTTTCAATCAGCTGAGAGGTATCTCAAAACGATGGGGCGGGGCGCTAAATGGAGTCGCAAGGGGGGCTGTGTAGTCGGTAAGTTAGGGTTCCGAATTTGAATCAGCCGAGGGGCACCTCAAAATGAAGCGGAGCCCTAGATGGAACCGCTTTGCTTAATCTGATTTTGAACACTTACCTAAAACTTTTGTATCACTGTAGGATGCACTGTCTGAAATTAAAAACGTTCGAAGCACTACTGAATTAAAGTACCCCATCTCTCTCATCTTATATACCATTTTGATGAACCAATCAGAATTCAGTTTATTACTTTTATGGCCGACAGGTGGGGCGCGCAAATATTAAATAGCAAATTCAAATTAATTCATGAAATGGTCGACAGGTGGCGCCCTCAACAGATAAGCTATCTAGCTAGAGATAGAGGATGTCGCTCGTAATGACGTCATTGATATCGACTACCCTTGTCACACTAACCATCGTCTTATAGCTATCTCTTTCTAAAGGACCAGAAGTAAACTAGGGGGTAATTTTTCAATTAGTTTTTCGATAAGGACCTTAGTTTAGGAGATATGACCAGTTTTTAAATTTATCAAAAAAAAAAAAATTTCTTCATAGTGCCATTTTGGCTATTTTCACAACACCATCGTATCTGCAGTTGTCAAAGCGGACAGGGGTGTTGTTGTGTTAGGGGGTAATTTTTCAATTAATTTTTCGATACGGGCCTTAGTTTAGGAGATATGGTCAGTTTTTTAAATTTAACAAGAAAATTTAAGATGTAGTCGGTAAGTTAGGGCTCTGATTCGTTAACTGACCACCAGATGGCGCGCCGCCTTCTTTGCGCTACCGGACGACAGGTGGCGCGACGTGTACTAAAACACAATGACGTCATTGATATTGGCTATCCTTGTCACACTAACCATCGTCTTATAGCTATCTCTTTCTACCTGGACCGGAAGTAAAACGAATTTAGACCCCCCTTTGAATTTACACGTAAAATTGCGCTAGAAGTCCTATAGCTTATCTACTTAGGTATTTAATTTTAAATCAGTTTTAAATATTTTATTCGAAGAAAAGTATTTTTTGTAATGATTACTGTTAATTATTGTAATCTCTGACCCAGTATCTATCTCCATAACCAGAGAAACATTGTCAATCTTAACTACACACGTAAAAGGTTTTATTCGGCTACCCAGATGATACAAGTTATAATCAGAATCAGAATTAGACTCAGAACTAACATTTTCCTTAACATAATGATTACGGGCAATTTTCTTCTTCGTATCATCGTTATTTATACAAACTTTATTAATATGGCCTTTCCTTTTGCAATTAAAACAAGTTGCGTTTCTAAAATAACAGTATTCGGCTCTATGGTTTTGCTTACCACAATGACGACACGGTGGAGCACGTGTTGCTGAACTAGAGCCAGCTTCTGCTTCTTTTCTCGTTCGCCAATTAGCTGACTTATTTACCGATGATTGCTGGTCCCTTCATGGTTCCGATCTGCCATGGTAGTGAATTTGGTTGGAAATTGAATTACCTTCCACAAGGACAGTATTCCTTTCCGCGGTTTCCATGCCTACCGCCAACTCGTACGCCCTGGTAAACATCAGCGACTTTCCTGTAAACAAACGTTGCTTTATTGCGTCGTTGCGAATACCAACAACGAGCTGATCCCGTAGATTTTCTTCAAGAGTTAAACCAAAATTGCAATCCTTGGACAATTTCTTTAATTCGGCCACATAATCGGAAATGGATTCGTTGATTTCTTGCCTTCGGTGTCGAAATGTATACCTTACAGCCAAGACCGAAGGTGTCGGCAGCAAATATTTCTTCATCTCCTCGACTAATTCGTTGTACGATAAATCTTCTGGCTTCTTTGGACTGCATAAATTGGTCATGAGCTCGTACGTTTCGTCTCCAACTGCAGTGATCAAGATGGACACTTTTTTTCTTGTTTCACATCGTTTGCGATGAAATATTGCTCTATACGAGCGATATATGTCGCCCAATTCTTTTTCTCGATTACGTATTCTTTAATACGACCAAACGACATTTTTCTTCGGTTTATAAACTGTACTTAAATTAACTCTGTAATTTCTTTTTATCCTCGTCGCCATTTGCTATATATCAAACAAGAGTTACATTTCGAATGTCCTTTATTTCATTCATACACAACTAGTACAGATGCGTACATAACAGGTTTTCCGTATCGGAGAGCTTTCCAAAATATAATCATATGCCAATAGGCAACCCAATATACACCACTGTCCACAATATCGCTCGTATGATCGTCATCCACATTCCAACCGGCATTTTTCAATCTCACCAAATTATTTGGCGTGTACGAAAAGTATCCCTTCATTATGGGGAAAACCTATATATCGTACAGAATCCACTCCATTTAAAATGTATCGAATGTCGCTAAAGAGCAAAGCGATAGGATTGCATATGAATTTAGTTGTTTTAGGAACGCCTTTAATGCTTCTATCTGTTTTTTAGGTGCTGTTTGCACCGTTCCATCATCGTTTAGCAAATTTATACGTCCTTCTACATATAAATAACTTTCCCCGGGCAGTGTAAAATAACTTCTGGAATGGTGATAAAACTCTGGGATCCAAACGGTTGATGTGAATGGGATTCATAACTAACTATGGAATTATCCATTCTAATTTTATCCGTAACACTTAAGATATCCATTACTTAACGGACTCTATATCCTAACGTCTGGAGAAATTTGTTATTGACGACTATTAATGTCTTCACAGCTCTGCTACTACTGTTCCTTCTATTTGCTAAGTTTCACATTTATATTTGCGATCACATTTACAACTTATTATTTGAGATATACTGACACCCTTCCTCTTCCTCCGTCACTTTTGTAAACCTATCTTCATTTTATCCTTTAACTTCCTAGAAGTATCCGAATTGTTATTTCTTCTTTTTCGCCAAACTTTACAACCTTTCCGTGCTGATCTAAAACCTTCACGGACAAACTTGTGATATCTTTGATCAGCACCGGTAAATATATCGGTGGCTGTGGACTTTATTATTATTATTTTAATATTATTTTAAATCCGCCTGAGACGCTTGGAAAAAAATGTGCAACACGTGGACCTGGTGTCCGTTGTTGTAAGAGCCGCTGACCAAGTTTCAATAAATCTGCAGAGCGTTTACGGGGTTAATATTATTCTATATTCACTGATGTAATTCACATCCTTTACGTGTAAATCCTAACAATGTACCGATCGATCGCTCATCGTCAAAGTGGGTATCCTCGGCACATTTAATGCTAACTGTTTGAGTATTAGGATTTTTGCGAATATTGCATCTTAACTGAATTATTCTTCAGTTCACTTGTTATATGATCTGCGAGGTCATCTACATCATATGCTCCAGTGGTAATTTCAATTCTCTCTTTCTTATCACCATGATACACAATAAATTATTGTCTTCGGTCACATTCGCAATTCAATTATACGCGCCAAAATTCAAAAGTGCTAACTCATAATCTACATCCTCTTTCAAATTTATTGCGGGGATAAAATTGCAGCCTAATTCTGAACTTGGACCAGTTACAGTGAACGTATACCCATGTTTACAACTCACCAACAAACCTTCTACTACAATATTTACAACTTCTCTTATTGATTTATCAAAAACTGTAAACATATAGGACCCCAATTATGTGTTACTTTTCTAATAGCTATAATAGTTATAATGAATTGTTCCTCCACCTCGCGACAATAGACACTGGTGAACTGCTATGGGAGGTTGTACATCACCGAAACTATCGAAATATGAGATTTGATCACCATCTTTCACATAACTCGTCCAATGAGTTCCTTCGGCATCATCGTCATCCAAATTAGTTATACCGTTTTCAGCATTACGAATCCCTGTCGGTAACTTACCTTTCATAAAAATACCTCTAAAATTTGGTATTTTTAACTTTTTAACATATTTCAGTAACTGAATGTTGGTCAGCGGTTGTTGGAAGGGATCTAATCAGTTTTTTGAAATAGATGGTAAATATAAGCCGCATCCAGCCTTATACGTACGGTTTCAAATATTAGAAGAATTTTTTTTGTCTCCAGAGTGCGATTATGTCTTTTAGCCTCTTCCATCTATTCCACAGCCACTTTTCTTTGATTAACAGTCTTTGCTATTGCTTCTGCTCCACCACCTAATGAATCTAATGCTCCCAAAGCTGCGAATAGTGCTATTAAAGGGAAAACCACCAGTTATTGGAATAGGCATTATTCGACGTTGCAGGGAAGCAATGTTATTCTTCCTTAGTTTTGCATATGCGATATTTACATTTGATAATAAACTTCTGTTCTTACCACCGCGGGAGATAGTGTTTCTAGCTACCTTGCTTGCGTGAAACTTAACGCACCTCTTATTTTTCTCTATTTTAACCCTTTTCTCCTCTTTGAAGTGACCATTCCCAATTCTGTTTTTCTTTCCACTATTGCTGCAACAGTGGCCGCCGCTATCTTTTTCCCAAATCTTACGTCTTTACTTTTTATCCGTTCAACTGCTATCCCATACAATTGATGGTCAGCTTTGTGTCGTTGGCTTAAATGATCACTTTGAGAGTATGCGATATCGTGCTCCTTACACGCTTCGTCTAGCGTATTCACATCTGTATGACCTATTTCTAAATTCTCTTGAAGCTTCGTTCCTGGTCCGCAAAAATTATATCCTGGGGTGCGTTCAGATTGAGTGGACGATTGTCGGGTAAACGCCGGCTGGTTAATCACTGGGCGTTTGTCCATTACCCTGTCAATCTGAACGGTATTGGCACAACAGGCGTGTTTACTTGAGCTTCATAACTTATGTTCATAACCTCAACAATATAAAAGTATAGCATTTAGGTATTTATTACCATGTTGGAGTAGGAATTAAAATAACATTTACAAAAACTCGTAATTGGTTGTAACAGGTTATAAATTTGCAGATAATTATGTATGATGTATTTTAACTATTGCTCTTATTTTACAAGAAAAGACGAACCTGAACATGGAGCTTTTTGATGATTGATGATTGAGTTCAAGTAATGAAATTGTAATAAATCTACAGACAAATCAAACAATTAGAAGAAATTCTTCCCGAATTGAGGATTTTCTGAACAGTTGCTATAGATGAAATTATCCTCAATTTTGGTGTGTTATTTGGTTGATTCCAAAAGACGACGATACGTCGATATGAAGAACAAGACTGATTTGATCACAGCAACAAATATTGCAGCGTGCACCTTACACATTTGTATAATTTATTCCAGCGTGCACCTTACACATTTGTATAATTCACCCAGACGAGCTGATAAATCACTGCGTTAATGGAGGCACACTTGCAGTAAACGATGATGAGGAAACTATCCCAAGACAAGGGGATAGAGTAGAGGATGGTCATAACCGTTGAAATAATTTAACTGATATCGTACAAATATATATTGTAAAAATATATGTGCATCATTTTTTCACATTAGAATGAATTTATTTTACAACTTATAGTATAACTTTTAACTAATCACATTTTATTACTTATTATTTATTATAAATAAATATATTTCACAAAAAAATATACTGTGTGCCTGGGTTTGAAGGTGCAACATAGGAACATTATACATAAGTAAAATTATAAATTGCATAAGTACGTAGGCTTTATAAATTGCAGTTAATAAAAAAATATCTCTTAATATACTTGTCTTGCCGCTTGTGGATTCTATGTATGTATATTATCAAGTATATAAAATTAAACGTGTTCTAGATTCTTTAAGAAGATAAATTTAAAAAAAAATATTTAAAAAATATTATTGAAATATTAATTTCAATTTAGGTCTAGAAATCCATCCATGGCTGAATAATTGCAATCCCGCAGAACACGTTCAATTTTCAAATCATATTATAGTAAACATTGTCACTGCGCATGCTCGTAACTTTCATCCAGCTCTCGACTTGGTTAAATTGGCAAACGCCCGACGTTGTTTGTGAACGATCCGGACATTTTTTATATTATACGAGTTTATTTGCACACACAATATCACTATAATACAATATATATTATAACAAGCAAATTTGTATGTGATTGTTTCTTCATCCCTCACGCTTCACCTCGAGACCGAAGATTTTGCAATCCTGTCCCGGGCTATTGGTTTGGAGGGTGTAGTCTGTCATCTTCTTAGTTTTACTTTTCTGTTGTCAGGATTGTTCTTACTTTTAATTTGAATTGTTGCGGTTTGAGTTCCTTCACGCTTGTTGGTAAGTTGTTGTACTGTTGTGCTGTTTCCGTTGTCAGATTGAGTGAGAATTTCTTTGTTCTGCTTCTCTCCGTTCGTATATGTGAGTATCCTCTCGTTGAATGGGTGTGCGTTTCATCATTAGTTCTTAGCTTAATTTTGGTTTTTATTAGTTTGTGTTTAATTTTGTATAGTAAGAACAAGTTGTTGAAACGTATTAGTTTAGTCATATTTAATTCACCTGTGTGTTTGTATACTTCGTTGGTGGGTGTACATCTGTCTAGATTATACAGTACTTTCAATATCTTGTTCTGTTGTATTTGGATGCTGTCAAGGTTCTTTTGACTGGTATCACTCCATATAGATACGAGGTATGTATTTAATGACGCAAATAAAGCATGGTACATTTGTTTTCTTATGTGTTGTGGAATTATATGCCTTACGTAATACAGGAGTGCTATCGTTTTTGCGTTTTTTGTTAGTAAGGTGTTTATGTGCGAATCCCACTTTAAGTTACTGTTTATTACTAGGCCCAGGTATGTTATTTCCGTATTTTGTTTCAGTTCGACGTTGTTAATATGTATGTGGAGTTTCGGTTGATATCCCTTGTTCTTAAATATTATGTACTCAGACTTGTTTTCGTTTACTGTTAACAGGTTCCGCAAGAACCATTCTTCTACTATTTTCATGTCTTCTTCAATCATTTTTTGCATTTGTTGCGTTGTGTTTGCGGAGTACAATATGCAGGTATCATCCGCGTACATAAAAGGTTTACCAGTAAGTCGTAGGTCAAAGAAATCATTAGTGTAGATAATATACAAAATCGGAGGTATATTTCCGCCCTGGGGTATTCCGTATTCTGCGTGTTGGATGCTGCTTTCGATGTTGTTGATTCTGATCTTCTGTGGTCTGTTGTTCAGGTACGTTTGTATTATGTTTAGGTTTTTGTCTTTTATCCCCAAATTTTCAATTTTTTCAATGAGTTTCGTTTTTGATATGGTATCGAATGCTTTCTTCAGGTCGATAAATATTGTGCATACAATATTCCTCTGGTCTAGGTTGGTTTTAATTTCTTGAACCAAATCCATCGCCGCTGATGTCGTACCTGAGTTCTTTTGAAAAGCATACTGTTGCTGGTGGATAATGTCGTTGTCGGCTAAATGATGCACAATTCTTCTATGTATCACTTTTTCTAGTATTTTGCCAATCACAGATAGGAGCGATATTGGGCGGTAGTTTTCTACTTTTTTCTTGTCTCCTTTTTTGTAGATGGGTATAATTATGGAAGTCTTCAAATACTCAGGGTATATCCCCTCTTCCATCACTTGATTTATTAGTCGTACCAGAATTGGACTAAGGATACGTTTATTTTTCTTGATAGTTTTCGGTCTTATGTTATCGAATCCTGGGGCAGTGTTGTCTTTAATTTCATCAATTATGTCATCCACCTCCCTTGCATCTGTTGGTTTAAAGATCGCTATCTGTGTTGTTTTCCTTGTGATCTTGTTGTTTTGTTGATGTACTCTTATCATGTGGTTTTCCGCCAGTTTCTTTCCAATTGTTGCGTAATAGTTGTTTATTTCTTCTGCAATTTCTCTTGTATTTGTAGTGATCGAGCCATCTTCTTTGGTTATTTCATGTATTTGCGAGTCTTTTTTTATTTTTCTGCTACTTAAGGCGTTTATCAGTCTCCATGTTTTGCTGGAATCTCCGCGACACTTTTCGAACTTAGACAAGTAGTAGCGTTTTTTGGTGTCTTTGATTAGGTTGCTTGTGTATTGTTTCTTTTCCTCGTATTGTGATTTTAAAAACTCGTTGTTGGGGTTCTTTCGGTATCGCTGGTACAACTTATTTCGCTCTGTGATGCTTTTAATTACTGCTTCGTTTATCCAATCGCTTCTCTCTCTTCTTTTTAGTGTCTTTCTGATTTGGTTGTTTTCAATGATTTGTTGTAAATACTTTGTAAGATCTTCGAAGGTTTTAATCAAGGATGTGTCCAGTTTTGATATGTCCTGTTGTATTCCCTTATTATTTGTATGTATACACTGATAAGTCTTGTAGCCTGCTGTGCTCTTTGCTTGGTATTTTATCCTGGTCATTACCGCATTGTGGTCAGAGATTGCTGATTCAATAATGTTCGCTTTGCTTGTTGTAACGTTGTTAGTTGCAAGGACATGGTCGAGAATGGAGTGGTTTCCATTATTATTGATTCTTGTGTGGCATTTTTTCGAGATTCTGTTTGCTATACTATAATTGCGTTGCAAGATGATGTTTTTGTATTTCTGAGTGATGGGACTTTTGTCAAGTAGGTTTATATTGAAGTCTCCGACAATTATGTGTGGTTTTGTTCTGTTTAAGATGTTGTGTTTGAGAGTGTCCTTAAAGCGGTCGAAGCTTACATGTGGCGGCTTATAAAGCACTGTTATAGCTACATCGTAGATTTTTATGTAGATTTTTATTATTTCTGTTTCATGTATGGTTTTATTCATTAATTCCTCATATTCAATATCTTTTTTTATGTATAGAGCCACGCCTCCACCTCGGCCGTCTCTGGAGTTGAACAACGCATTGTACTGGGTCAGTTGGTAGAGATTTTGTTGTTGTGGTGTTAGCCAGGTCTCTGTCACAGCTATGATTGTAGGATTTAGGGTCTTTGCAATAATTTCGATTTCTGACATTTTGTTTTTGATGCTCCTTACATTATGTAGGTACACACTGTAACTCTTTGTATCGGTCATGGTCCCTGTTTTGGTTAGTTTTTTTTTTTTTTTTTTTTTTTTTTTTTTTTTTTTTTCTCACGGTAAATTGCCTAACCAATCTAAACGGTTTTTTAAACGCCCGACGTTACCCGGCATACGCGCGGCGTTGATTCTGAACGCCCCCCTGGTATGTGCAGTTCGAATGGAAGCTTATTACTTAACTTATTGATCAATCCTTGACCAATCTTTTGCCCCTCCGACGATGAATAATCGGTTTTGTCCCCGAACCGTACATTTCATACTACAGATGTCTCACGACAGGTATATGTAGACTGTGACATTCTTCACAATATTCTCTATATAAATGACAAAACATATCCCCAAGATCTTTTGCTCAGTGAGGTTCACACACATTTTTTTTTTAATTTTTCCGCTATTACTGATATCTTATACATCTGACATGATTATTGTTCACTGTAGCGACAAAGTCGAATTTTGCGGGAATATGCCGGTTTTTCTGGCTGGTGGTTTGGTTTGTAATAAGTGGACTGTATATAAGGAAATGGACTCACCGATAGGTTGTTCTGAGGTCACCTTGGCCGTAGATTCAATCCTGATCCTCCTGTAGGAGTTCAGTAGTGAGTTGTACCCAAAACAATGAGTTGCACAATGGGGCGGGGCTAGAGTAATTAATTGCGTCACACGCGAGAGAGTAGTCCGGGAAGCGTAGATGTCTCACAGCGCAGCACAAAATAGGGCACATACACAGACGCGTAACTTGAGTCAAACGGGTGCATAAACCAGGGTAGAGCCAAGAATAAAACACTGCGTCACACGCGGGAGCGTATTCTTGGTACAATATCTATAACACTCGTGATAAGAGTCGAACGAACACTCATCCAGTGTCTAATGCAGACTGATAACGGGTATTTCTTCGTTTTCCGTATGCAGGTGTATGTATGGTGGGGGTCAAGAGGAAAACCCAGAACAACCGATAGAAATAAATAAAAGTCAAAAATATGTTGCTTTGGACGCAACATAAGCCGCCCACCAAAAATACGGAGAATTTTTAAGAAGAAAAACCACAAAATATTAGGTGGTGGTTATTGAGCTGGTAAGGCTACCAGTTTCGTAACGGGGCGCTTGTAGATGCCAGTACTGGTTTCAACATCCACAACGCGAACGATGCCATCTTGGCCAGGATAAACCTTCCTGATAACGCCACGAGGCCAACTAAGAGGGGGTGTGTTGGGCCACATCAGAAAGACGACGTCTCCGAGAGCAACATTGGCAGACGTTGCATTCCATTTGGTTCTCTGCTGTAGGGTGTGGAGATACTCAACGAACCATCTTCGCCAGAAGTGTTGCGTAATTTGCCGTACCAATGTCCATCGTTGCAATGGAGTAAAGGGCTGATACGGGAAATTGTGTTCTGGAGGGGACAGTAGGGGAGCTCCGATCAGAAAATGACCCGGAGTCAAACAGTCGACGTCATTGACATCCGTAGTAACGGTACCAATAGGTCGCGAGTTGAGAATTGCCTCAATCTTGGCTAACATGGTGGAAAACTCTTCATACGTGAGTGGTCTATTGCCAACGACTCTCAACAGGTGATACTTTACGGACTTGACACCTGCCTCCCAAATTCCGCCAAAATGGGGCGCTCCAGGGGGAATGAATTTCCACTGGATACCTTTCTGTCCAAGTCTGTTTTCAATGTGGTGTTGGACGTCCTGAGATTTCAGAAAGCGATACAAGTCTTGCAAGTGACGAGATGCGCCAACGAAGTTTCTTCCACAGTCGCTGTAGATAGTGTCGCATAGTCCACGTCGAGCAACAAATCTATCCAACGAGGCCAGAAATGCGGCGGTAGACAGATCGGTAACTGCCTCCAAGTGAATAGCTTTCGTAGCCAGACACACAAAAACACAGAAATATCCTTTATAAATTCTGGAGTTACGGCGAGTAGATTCCTTTAGTTCGAAGGGGCCGGCAAAGTCGATTCCGACATTCAAAAAGAGGCGTCCTTGAGACACTCTAGAAGCAGGGAGGCTACCCATCATGGGTGTGATTGCCTGGGCTCTCAATTTGCAGCACACAGAGCACTTAGAGATGCAACTTCTTATCAATCTTCGTGATGATAAAATCCAAAATCGTCGGGCGAGTAATGACTGAAGGGTACGGGTTCCTGAGTGCAAATACACTTCGTGAAAATGCTTAATCATTAAGCGAGTGAGGTGAGATTCTTTGGGTAATAGAATCGGGTGCTTGACATCATAGGGCAACGTGGATAAAGTTAATCTGCCGCCCACCCTGATAACGCCCATATCGTCGACAAAGGGTGATAACTTCAGCAGGTGCGGAGAATACTTAGATCCTGTCATGATTGATTCGATGTCCTTGGAGCAGTAAAATTGCTGCGTCAACTTGATTAGCATGGAGAGAGAGTTGCGCAATTCCAAGCATGATAAAGGTCCATACATCTTCTGTGGCTTAGTTGCATTATGAATGAAACGTAGTACAAATCCCATCGAATATTGCAATCTAGTGAGACGAGAAAAGGAGTCCATCCATTTCGTCCATTCACTGGGGGGATGCGTAGCAATGCAACTAACGCAAGTAGTCTTGAGTTCCGGAAGATCAGTGCTGGAATCAATGTCATGCATTCCAGACAATGGCCAAAGAGATACGGGTTGTGTGAACCACGACGGTCCATGCCACCAGACATCAGCAGCCACAAGTTGAGCAGGCAGTAGTCCTCGCGAAGCGCAATCTGCAGCATTGTGATGTGACTCCACATGGAACCAATTGTCAAGTTCAGTGTGAGTAAGCAACTGGGTTACTCGATTGGCCACAAAAGTCATTAATTTATATGGCGGTGTACGCAACCAGGACAACGTAATCGTAGAGTCAGAGCAATATATATAGTTGGATACGTCAAGCGATGCGAGAAAGGGACGTAGGGATTGCATCAATCGGGAGAGAAGCAGAGCGGCGCATAACTCCAAACGTGGTATCGTGCGGTGGTAATATTAAACGTGGGATGCAGGCTTGGGATAATAGAGGTAGCTCTGTTATAAATTCCTTCCACAGATTTAAAAGATGATCGGGCAATTGGTCATCCCAATCCATATCGCACTTCCATATTTCCTGCATAAAACGTTTCGCAAAAAATACAGACGGCGACATCCAGCCTAAAGGGTCAAATATTCTGGCAATATTTGATAATACGGAGCGCTTGGGGGTAGAATCACACCTTGGAGAAACCTGATAAGTGAAAGAATCCGTTTTGGCATCAAAACGCAATCCCAAAATCTTAACACAGGTTGCGTCATCCTCCGAAAGCGATAACATAGACTCACGATCCTCCAGTGGAATATTCTTCAAAAACTCCGGACTGTTACTTGTCCACTTCTTCAAGACAAAACCAGCAGTGGCCTTGAATGGTGGATGCGCCAGTGACAATGTCATCCACATATACATCTGTCAATAAAAGACTGGCAGCTCGAGGAAAACGGGTCCTTTCATCAGTCGCTAATTGTTGGATGACTCGCAGAGCCAAAAAGGGGGCGCTAGCAAGGCCATAAGTAACGGTGTTCAATTCATATTCTTGAATGGGATCCGATGAAGAGTCTCTCCAAAGGATGTGCTGATACTTTCTATCCTCCGGGGCGATCAAGATTTGCCGGTACATCTTGCAAATATCCGTCGAAAAGACAATCTGATGACATCTGAATCTCAAAATAATGTCAGAGATGTCTCGCTGTAATTTCGGTCCAGGCAATAAAACATCGTCGAGGGAAAGAGTGCCATGAGAAGAATTGAATGGCTTCGCAGAACCGTCAAAGACTACACGAATCTTCGCCACTGACGTCATTGGCTTCCATACGCAATGATGTGGAATGAGATATGCTCCTTTATTTTCTGTAACAGCCATGTGCTTGAGGTCGCGATACTCTTGCATAAATAAATTGTACGATGATCGAAGAGAGGGGTTCTTATTGAGTCTATGTTCGAGATTTAAAAATCAAGAATGGGCCAATTTATTAATATCGCCGAACTGAAGAGAGGCATTCTTCTTGAAGGGGAGAGAGACCACATATCGTCCAGAGTCTGTTCGATAATGGGTTTTCAGAAAATGATCCTCAGCTTCATCTTCTTTGGGTGTGGTAGATGTGTCCATCATGGGTTCTTCCAATTCCCAAAAACGCTGCAGCGATGATTGGAGGGCATCCAAAGATAACAGCGAAGTTGCAGAAATGGTCGAAGAGTCTTTACCATTCATCTTTCCCAATATAATCCATCGAAATGTGGAAGACATCACGGATAAACCACATGGCAAACGTTTAACCGTCTCACCCTTAATGATTCTGGGAAATAAGTCAGCTCCAAGAAGAAAATCAACAGGTCCAGGGCGGTCAAAACCGGAGTCAGCAAGCGGCAAATGTTGAATCTCTTTTCGCAGAGTTACTGGTAGTGGTGTATTTGGAAGATCGATTGTAATTTGAGGAAGAATTACAACATTCGTTAACAGAATATCAGCAGAATCAGGTGCAGGTTTAAATTCACAATAAATTTTACCTTTAGTCCAAGAAATATTAGAATTTCCAAGTCCCAAAATGTGTGTAGGGTTTGTGTCATATTTCAGATTCAATCTATTGGCACAACTGTGGGTAATAAACGATAATTGTGAGCCAGAGTCAATCACCAATCGAATTCGTTGGTAGCGGTTATGTCCATCTCTAATGAAGGCGTTTGCTGTGCCGAGCAAAACAGTTCCGGGCGCAGAGCAGGAGAGCGATTGAGGTACAGAGGGTCCCGCGGTGCGATTGGGTTCCTGATCATAGGAATGCAATAATGTGTGGTGTTTGCCTTTGCAAGTTCTACAAAGATACTTCGAAGTACAATTTTTCATCATATGTGACGTGGCAAAACAATTAAAACAAAGCTTCTTAGCTTTCACAAACTCTTGACGTTGATCGGGATTGAATGCCAAAAATGTGGGACAATTAGACAAACGGTGCGTGTCGTCGCAACAAAAACATCTGCCAGGAGATTCGGAAGAATAAAATGTGCGCTTGGGGACTGATGACGTCATCTTTGGGTTGTTAGATCTTCTAACTGGGGTCATGGATTGTAACATCTCTAGGGCTTGGTATTTATTTCGAATAAAAGTCAAGAACTTGTTGACTGTGGGAAACGGTTCACTACGATGTTGAAGTTCAAACTTTTCTCTCATCGTTGGGTCAACACGTCGCAACAATAGAGATAATAAAATAAAATCAGACAAGTCCGGGACTTTAGCGGAGCTCAATGCCGAAATATTCTCATGGGCGATATTATAAAACGTCTGTAGACCGTCCAAAGAAGTATCGTTGAGTGGTTTTAAATTCAAAATCGTGTCCAGATAGTGTAATGCTAATATCCTGGAATCATTGTAATTGTCAACTAATGACTTCCACGCGGTATGATAATTAGCAGACGTCAACGGTAGGGCACCAACAATTGTGTTCGCATGTCCTTTTGTCGAAAGCAGCAAATAATGGAATTTATCTATGTCAGATAAATTGGTGTTGTTATGTATGAGTGACGAGAAAGTGTCATAAAAATATTGCCAGTGTTGTAGCTTTCCGTCAAACGTAGGTAATTGAATCTCTGGGAGTCGTACACATTGTGTGTGAGTGGGAGGGGCTTCAGGAATGGTTGCAGCAGCCGAAGCAGCATCCAAAGTCAATTTAGCGGCGACAACCGGGTAATAAATCTCTTCAAACCGATTGTAAACAATCAGGTCGTTCGCATATTCGTCCATCTTGTTTAATTTGACACATGCGCTCCTTATTTCAGTGTGTGTTCTCTGAAGTTGGTCGCAGAGAAGGGGCAAATTTTGAACGCGCGCAATGAATAATGACTTGGATGTAGCATTCTCAATATTCACAATAAGGGCGAAAGTCGCTTCAAATCGTTGAATCGCTTCGTTTCGGGCGAGACGAAGTTCTCCGAGGTGCTCGTCGAGCTTTTCCGTATCCGCTTTGGTAAGAGGCATGTTGAATAGCAACGGAAATTCAAAATTGGGAACCAAAATGGCCAAGACAAAAAACACGCCAAACGCGTGACAGAAGAACCAAGAAGAATCCTAACGGGGCAACAAACGTTGTCAAAAGACAATCCGGTGGCTAGACGGACCAAAAAAGTAGCGACAAAGTCGAATTTTGCGGGAATATGCCGGTTGTTCTGGCTGGTGGTTTGGTTTGTAATAAGTGGACTGTATATAAGGAAATGGACTCACCGATAGGTTGTTCTGAGCTCACCTTGGCCGTCGATTCAATCCTGATCCTCCTGTAGGAGTTCAGTAGTGAGTTGTACCCAAAACAATGAGTTGCACAATGGGGCGGGGCTAGAGTAATTAATTGCGTCACACGCGAGAGAGTAGTCCGGGAAGCGTAGATGTCTCACAGCGCAGCACAAAATAGGGCACATACACAGACACGTAACTTGAGTCAAACGGGTGCATAAAGCAGGGTAGAGCCAAGAATAAAACACTGCGTCACACGCGGGAGGGTAGTCTTGGTACAATATCTATAACACTCGTGATAAGAGTCGAACGAACACTCATCCAGTGTCTAATGCAGACTGATAACGGGTATTTCTTCGTTTTCCGTATGCAGGTGTATGTATGGTGGGGGTCAAGAGGAAAAACCAGAACAACCGATAGAAATAAATAAAACTCAAAAATATGTTGCTTTGGACGCAACATTCACAATTTTCAACGTTTTGTGTACCCCACTTCTTCTTTCTATTTAATTCATGACACATTTAAAGGATTAATGTTGCTCAATAAATTACACATTATGTTTTCATGATGACTTTATTATAAATACTTCATTAATACATGGACTTACAACTACAGTACATTGCAGATACAATGCGTTATTGTTCTTGTTCAAGGTAAGAACATTTGACGTATTTCACAATCAAACTTGATCTTCTCAAATCCAAGAGTGATGTATTCTTGCATGGTACAAAACTGTTCCGAAAGTTCATCATTCATTGTCACCAATAAATTGGTCAGTATATCGCCATCCATGGAAGCGGCTCTATTCAAAATCTGATTATAATAACTGCCCATGCTTACAGCTTTTAAGTATGCCACATGTTGTTGCCAAATTTCGTTCAGTCCATCCAATGATTAATACAACCATTCTTCCCCATGACAAATTTTCAACGCTTTTATATAGTGCTCTATCCATTCGCAGGTAATTCTAAAACCAAAATTTTGCATTGCCGGACACACTTCTTGATTTTGCATGTTCATTAAATATTGTGTAATTATATGTTCATGTTTCACAAATTCGTTCCACTCTTCTCCGGTAAATATTACGTTTTGTTGTCCCCTTCCAAATATGCGCACTGATGGATCTAAACTCGATTCCATATTAAAACCTACACCTAAAAATTTTGTGTTACTCTTGGTCAGAGTACACGTGTTGGCAAAGAAACGGCTTTGGGATTTTTGTATTTTGCTCGTTAAGGTCATATACGGACACTTCTTGCATCATGTTGTGCACACCAGATCCATCAGTGTTGGTTGCACTTTCACATCATTCACGTTGTTAGATATTTGTGATGTAGCCATGCTAAGATCTAATGGGTTCCGTGTTGCGAACTGTACTTGTCCCCGTTGTGTACTCCAGCATCCTGTCGTACAGCTTGTATTGGCGTTATTGACACTAAAATATTCGTTTCTATTGATATTAGGTTTCTTCAAAGCCTACCAACCTTACTTTTCCACTGGTTCACTATTTCACTGCATCGTTGCTGCTGTTATACTGTGTACACCACATCTACCACACTACCTTTTATACGCAAACCCTACCGTCAATTGGTATTCGATTTGGGAATATCCTCATTATTAACATTAAGCTGATTCGGGAACCTTTATTCGAGTACTACTCATTTTAATGTCTGGCCGATTCGGGAATCTCCTCTATGATCTTGACGTTAAATACTTTGAGATCAAGGTCATGGTTAAGGAGGAGCCGATTTGGGAACATCCTTATTTTTAACAGCAGCCGATTCGGAAACCTCCGCCATGACCTTGAGTTTCAATACCTTGAGTACAAGGTCATGGTTGAGGAGGAGTCGATTTGCGAACATCCTCATTTTTAACAGCAAGCCGATTCGGGAACCTCCTCCATGACCTTGACCTTGAATACGTTGAGTACAAGGTCAAGGTCATGACGGAGGGTCCGAATCGGCTTGCTTCATCTACTAACAAGTAATAGATCTATCAATATCAGTACAAAAAATCTGATGTGGCCAGGCACATGACTTTATCATACAATATATAAAATTAATAGTTTAGCTGCATGAGAATCTATTTGGTTGAGATCAGCCGTGTCTGCATTAAAATAAAACTAGTTAGCCAGAATTTGACCGATAAATAAATAATTAAATAATAAATAATTCCTTTATTAACATAAAACAATATTAAATGCAACAAAATAATATTTATATTTAGGGCGGAGATCAGCACACTTGTTTCCAAATAGCCTTGCTCTTCCACTGAACCCCTTACGCAAAATAGAACTAAAACATAATTGTACCAATAATATAACAATAATTCCAAGAACTTATCAAAACAAAAACAAACAAAAAATTTACTAGAGTCTAACTATACGTAATTGCAGCAAATCCAACTCAACAAAACATCGCACATGCCCATAAAAAATAAAAATTAAATCAGCCTCCGATGTGCGCCCAATGCCTAAAGTCCCCTGTTGAGCAAACAGACAAACAACACTTCACGTTTTCCCCAAAACTGTTTAACGATAATTTTTGCATATCTTCCCTGAGACCATTGTATATGTGACTGACCTGGTAAGAGAATGACCGTTTATACAGCTCAGCGCGATGGGCAGGTGGAGCAAGCAAACCCCTGAATCTTAAATTAAGGTTATGGACATCCGTTCTACAGCGTAGATACGCGGAAGATTCCGCATGAGGTATTGTGGGATTCTCGTGGATAGCAACTTATAATATAATATTGCTGCATGCAACACCCTAGTGTTAACGATGTTCAACTACCACAAGTCGCCCAGCCCATTCGATACATGATCATACTTCCTCAAACCAAAAACAAACAGAACACATGCATTTTGGACACGCTTGGACACAATATGAGATCCTTTTACTGTTGACAGCAGATGACACTACCGGTACTGTCATTAGACAGAAAATATTTGGAAAATCCTGGCTACTATGTAATTTCATATCAATGCAGATGCGACCGATCTCGATCACAATAGAAATTGTCTCTTGAAGCTAAACTATTAGTTTTACCAAAAAATGTCATAGGCATAAATTATTCAAAATTTCGCGTAGATACGCGGAAGATTCCGCATGAGGTATTGTGGGATTCTCGTGGATAGCAACTTATAATATAATATTGCTGCATGCAACACCCTAGTGTTAACGATGTTCAACTACCACAAGTCGCCCAGCCCATTCGATACATGATCATACTTCCTCAAACCAAAAACAAACAGAACACATGCATTTTGGACACGCTTGGACACAATATGAGATCCTTTTACTGTTGACAGCAGATGACACTACCGGTACTGTCATTAGACAGAAAATATTTGGAAAATCCTGGCTACTATGTAATTTCATATCAATGCAGATGCGACCGATCTCGATCACAATAGAAATTGTCTCTTGAAGCTAAACTATTAGTTTTACCAAAAAATGTCATAGGCATAAATTATTCAAAATTTCCTCTACTTTAATTTTTATTTAACTATTTTGCCGAAATTATATAAATGGCGGCTCATTTGCGAAATCCTTGAAAAAGGCTTAGAATAAACTACCAATTCCTTTGGACCCTTTTGAACCAAAAGCTTTTCAGCAAGTTTGGTCATAAAACTTCTAAATATGAACTTTCTCCGGAATCGTCGCCACAAAAATCGTTTACACACACACAGACATACATACACACACACACACACAGACATTTTTTTTGTACCTTGGTCAAAAATGTTCAGGGGACCCAAAAAGACCTATTTCCGCTAAAATCTCAATTTTTTTTTTCGGCACGATGACAAGACTTCGTCATACTGCGTATGATAAAGTAAAAATATGTGGTTGCCATTGAAAAAGGTGTCGATGAAGTCATAAGTCGAAAACAATAGAATTTTCATTTAACATAATATGTAGGGTAACCCATTTGAAATAATAAGATCTTATATTATTAAAAGTACGCGGTATCATTAGCATACGAATCGTCAAAATCGGATCAGCGTTAATTTTGGTGCGCAGTAGATCTAGTGCTCCATATTTTTTATTTTAATGAACAAGTATTCATTTTAGGGCACAATATGAATAAAATATTGCTCTTTATCTTATGAATAAAATATTGCTCATTTCAATATTTTTACTTTATCATACGCAGTATGATGAAGTATTGTAATCGTGCCGAAAAAAATGAGATTTTAGCGGAAATAGGTCTTTTTTGGGTCCCCTGATCATTCTTGACCAAGGTACAAAAAAATTTCTGTGTGTGTATGTGTGTATGTGTGTATGTGTCGGTGTATGTGTGTACTCGATTTTTGTGGCGACGATGCCGGAGAAACTACTAAAGGTATCGAGACGAAAGTTCATATTTAGAAGTTTTACGACCAAACTTAGAGCTGAAAAGCCTTTGGTTCAAAAGGGTCCAAAAGAACTGGACGTTTCCTCTAAGCATTTTTCAAGGATTTTGCAAATGAGCCGCCATTTCTGTAATTTCCTCAAAATAGTTAAATAATAAATTAAAGCAGGGGAAATTCTGAATAATTTATGTCTGCGACATTTTTTGGTAAAATTAATAGTTTAGCTGCAAAAGCAAATTGTATTTGATTGAGATCGGTCGTGTCTGCATCTTAGGTAGCCACGATTTGTCGCTAGTGTCTGTCGCGCCTGACAGAATGTAAGTTTTTACAATTGAGTTTTTTGGAGTTTGAATTGATTGTCAATTGTGTAATTTATTTCTCATTTCTTACAGCGCTTGAAGAATTGCCCAGTAGGACACAAAACATGTAGCGATTGCTAAAATGATAGATAGATATTTATTTCATGTAAAATACATATGGTCCAAACAATATACTTCATAAATTTCAAAAAATGTAATTAATTCACAGAATATTTGAAATATTACAGATAGTGATGTTCTCTGTCATGAACTCCTGAAGTGAGTAGTATGCCTTATCAATAAAGTGGCTTTTGAGCGTCTGTTTAAATTCACGCCGAGGTACGGATGTTGTGGTCGTGTTAAGTCATCTTGGTTAGGTACAATGGCAGGCTTTGTCGTACGTCAATTAGTTGGAGGTGTATAAAGACTCAGGAAAGGGTCAGGATTTTGCGCTGTCAAAAAATGGACTTACGTGGGTGTCACGTAACAAAACGTAACAACAATAAGGAATCCGACCACTTTTTATTGTATCAATATATCTGTCAAATCCTGGCGAACTAGCTTTATTTTAATGCAGAGACATTTACTATTAATTTTATAAATAGTATGATAAAGTCATGTGCCTGGTCACATCAGATTTTTTATGTAACATATTCATATTTATGGAATGTGCAATATGTATTATTGAAATGCACAAGTTATCCATTCTAGGGCACAATATGTAATTTTGTATGTAACATATTTGTATTTATTTAAAGCACAATATTTATTATTTTAATGCTCAAAGTATTTATTTTATTGCCCATATCTATTTAAATAATGCACGCGTAAATCGCACCCGATAGCAAATGTTAGATTTTAACTAACAATTCTGCCAAGAGTTTTTAACCGTCGTTTTTAACGAGTCCGTAACTATCACAATTCGTAATTTTTCTAACTTCTCAGCTACGTACTCCACGTCTGTAGTAGACAGCGCTATGCATTTTCTTTCCTTTTTCCTCACCTTATAGGTCTGATCTTCCTTTACTTTGCACACCCAATTGTTGCTTAATATATTCTATCCTTCAACACGTTCTTCATCTGCATACTTCCAGATCTTGTTTTCTTGGAATGATTTCTTCTCCTATTCAATTACTATTACTTTATGCCATATATCCTTATCTACTGCTTTTTTAAATTGTTCTATCTTTACGTAAATTTGTAAGTACTCTTATTTCTCTATTACTTCTTACTCATTTTTATTCTGTACTTTCATCCACGGGTATTTTATCTTCAAGTTTAATATTCTTTGGTTGTTTAAATATAACATCCCTATAAATAGAAATTTTACGGTTTTCTTCGTACGACTTCGGGAGGTTCCTCGAGTTCTGTTGTTGGTTACCGGCGAATTCTGTCTCCTGTGATTCACTGTCGCTACTGTCCGAGAAGTAATCAACTTCTCTTCCTTCGCCCTGTTCGTCGTTCTTTGTTTTAGTTTGAGTATTTTCATTATCTTTGTTATCTTCTTTACGATCTTCTTCGTGTTCCCCATATTCAGTTATTGTGCATCTGATACAAAATTTTTATGAAAATCGGAAATAGTAATATAAGATAGCGATAATTTTTTAAATTAAAAACTACACCTATGCCTGGGATTCGAACCCAGATGTACGGATTGCCGGTCCGGCGTTTTACCAATTACACTAACGTGACCTAGTTTTTTACCTGAAAAGATACCGCCATGTTGTATTAACTATTTCCAATTTTCATATTAATGTACGCAGTTTCTGCAAGAATTAACTCCCATTAAATTTTAAGCAATTCTTGTGTAAATTTGTAAAAAAATATATAGCATGCAATTTAAAAAAATATATTACCATGGCGTTGAAAATTTTTGCGACACCCTGTATAATCAAAAATAATTTCTTGAGATGTACTATCGTGGCCATATATTATGTCCCTTCTTTTGACGTCCATTTTCTCCGATACCTAGGGGCAAAAAAAAATGAAAAAACCTGGTGCTGTCCTTGTTTAATATGCTACAACTCATAAAAATTAGAAAGCTGTATGTGTTGGCGTTTTCCCGATTTTTCCAAATTAAGAAGAATTGGCGCTGTTTTTGCCACGTAAATTTTGTTCGTTTAACTTTAGCAATTAATTACTCCGGAAATAATACAGATATTTGAACGAATTAAAAAGTAAAATCACCTGCGGAATGCTAGCTTTCAATGTGCATTTTTGTAAAATCATTGGATTAGTGCTTGACCCACAAAAAGCTATATTATGCAATGCCAGCAATTCCTTTATTAGAAGAGCTAGAATAATGAAATATAGACTATAGGCTACCCACAAATTCATAGGTTTAAAGTTTATTACATAATCATGGTTTATCTTGTATTTTCCCTACAAAAGATCGAGTTGAAGCATCTCATGATTGCTGCAGTTGACGCGGCGCTCTACGGTCCGAGGGGGCGAGCGGGGCAAGGGATCGACAGCGACGCTGCCAGTAGTGGCGGATCGCACGTGCATTACTATTAGTTACTAGTGTTTACGGATACAATACATAAAACGACACGGCGATTATGCCTCGCCAAAGAAATTTGGATATCCGGCGGCAGATTACCGAATTAAAAAATAATGGCAAAATAAGTCAATAAGATAACAGAACCACGAACAGGCGGAAGTCCCATGGGAATTCTTAGCAATTTAAATCGGGTTTCGGGTTTAGCATTTAAAATTAATGAGTGATCTGCAAAATATTCTATGTGTCTACAAATTTACGATGCTAAATGCTAAATGTTTTTTGATATTTTTAAGTTTTATACGCTCAGAGCTGACGTTTGTAATATATGTAATATATCAAGAGTTGTATTTATTTTATATTGTTTCTGCATGTATTTAAATATTATTAATAAATAAGCTGTTGAAACTGTTATAATAGTTTGAATACTTATATAACAAAATCGGGCATACTTTTTAAATATTTTTAGGTTTATCAAGCATGCTTAATTTAGTATTCACCACTAATCGGAAAATCTGCTAACTCCATATTATTAGATTTATCCGCTTCCATCAAAATCTTGTTTACAACCTTATTGTATAAAAACTGAAGAAAACATAAACGCCAATCGATAGGAGAGATTTCTCTCGTACCGGGTCACATATTATAATCAAAATTATGCAAATATTAAGAATTTAATTGTTAGTTAAAATTGCTACCTTGTCAAGTTATGGTTCTTTTTGTGTATTGATAATAAGCTGCCCCGGTTCTCCCAGCTGTGTCGGTTCTCTCCGACATGACTGCACCGCTAACGCCTCTCTTCCCCGCAGCCCCCCAAAGACCGTAGAGCCTCGGAATTAACGCGGAGTTTCAGCACGATCTTTTGTATGAAAAACGCAAGATAAATAATGATTATGTAATAAACTTGAAATCTATGAATTATTGGGTAGCCTATAGTCTATATTTCATTATTCTAGCTCTTCTAATAACGGAATGGCTGGCATTGCATAATATAGGTTTTTGTGGGTCAACCACTAATCCAATGATTTTACAAAAATGCACATTGAAAGCTAGCATTCCGCAGGTGATTTTTCTTTTTAATTCGTTCAAATCTATGTATTATTTCCGGAGTAATTAATTGCTAAATTTAAACGAATAAAATTTACGTGGAAAAAACAGCGCCAATTCTTCTCAATTTGGAAAAATCGGGAGAGCGTCAACACGTACAGCTTTCTAATTTGTATGAGTTGTAGCATATTAATCAAGGACAGCACCAGAATTTTTTTAAAATTTTTCACCCCTGGGTTTCCGAGAAAATGGACGTCAAAAGAAGGGACATAATATATGGCCACGATAGTATCTTGAAGTACAGGGTAAACATGCAAAATGTCAAACTCTTAGCTTAATTAGTAACTGAGCTACAGAAGACGGGAGCTGAGCTGCAGGACCCTGTATACAACTTTTTCCAAGATACAATTAATTCATTCCATTGAACCCAGATCTTTTGACTACATCGATAGATTTTTCTTACCAACACAAATCTCTGTATTTGTGTTTTGGAGATATTTGACTGAACACTGTTTGTCATATGTAAAGAAGAACCAAAATCAATTATGAAGATAATTCTTGGTTTTTCAGTTGTACCTACTCTCATCTTTGATTAGAAGCATAGGTAAAAATGCTCTCGACTCCGACACCTACGCAATCATACAAACAAATAAACATTAAATTTAAGAAAAAATGCACCTATTAGAGGCACAAATTAGATGTACACAATTAGTTATAAGTATTAACTATAACTTATAACTATAAAGCAATAAACACTGCGTTCAGCAAGGCTCATGATTAACCACTGATGTCCGGCCGGGTATAACCGGTACGGCGGTACCTGGGACAACGTGAGTCATTACAGACATGCATACAGTGCGTATCCATAATAGGCCTGTCCTATTTATCCCTAACACGGCCAGCCTGACGTTGGGACGTTCTCGGCCCAATCCTCTCGGCCCTTTCCTGACTCTCACAGTCACTGAAACAACTAGAATCAAAACAAACAAAAACTTAATCATTTCGCACTATTACAAACGCAATGGCATCTACACTGCAGTACATCTGCCTTGTGTGATATGCGCCAGCACGCAACAACAAACGCCCAAGCATCAACACCGCAGTACGCCAGCCCAGTGTGATATCCGCCAGAAGGCAACAAAGGCCCAAGCATCAACACCGCAGTACGCCAGCCCAGTGTGATATCCGCCAGAAGGCAACAACAAACGCCCAAGCATCAACACCGCAGTACGCCAGCCCAGTGTGATCTCCGCCAGAAGGCAACAAAGGCCCAAGCATCAACACCGCAGTACGCCAGCCCAGTGTGATATCCGCCAGAAGGCAACAACAAACGCCCAAGCATCAACACCGCAGTACGCCAGCCCAGTGTGATCTCCGCCAGAAGGCAACAAAGGCCCAAGCATCAACACCGCAGTACGCCAGCCCAGTGTGATATCCGCCAGAAGGCAACAACAAACGCCCAAGCATCAACACCGCAGTACGCCAGCCCAGTGTGATCTCCGCCAGAAGGCAACAAAGGCCCAAGCATCAACACCGCAGTACGCCAGCCCAGTGTGATATCCGCCAGAAGGCAACAACAAACGCCCAAGCATCAACACCGCAGTACGCCAGCCCAGTGTGATCTCCGCCAGAAGGCAACAACAAAGGCCCAAGCATCAACACCGCAGTACGCCAGCCCAGTGTGATATCCGCCAGAAGGCAACAACAAACCCCGACTGCTTTAACCAAGTTTAGAGTTATCACAATAACTGCTTTAACAAGGTTTAGAGCCGGAGCAACATTCACATATTCACAACAATGGTGACTTTACTATTCATTTCTATCTTCTCTTTTCGGCTCCTAGCTCAGGAACTACATGTGGTTTATTTTACATCTCAAACTCAGGAACCGTAATTTGGCACAAAATGATGTTATATTTCTCTCAAAACTAAAAAAAACTAAAAAAAAATTAAACTATTACCACACATACCTTATTCATCTGCCCAATGTGCAAAGGCCAATTCATTTCACAACATATGTTACACAAAACATAAGGGTTTTCCGTTCTCTAATTATAATACCTAAAGAACATAAACTTACGATTCATGAATTATGAATCACAAAACATTGATAAGTACCAATACTCAATTACTTGATAGACAAGACTTTCCAATCTCAATTTATAACACACGAAGAACAGTATCTTATAAGTGTCTGATTATTATACACGAAAACACATAAACTCCAAATTCTCAGATTCAGGTACACAAAACTATAAACTTCAATTCTCTAATTATGATTCACGATGAACATTAATTTTCAATGTTCAAACCATAATACACAAACTGCAAACGCTAAAATCTCAAACTCAGCTACAGCCAGTCGTACAATTATAATTACTGGCTTTGAAGTTGGTGTTATTTATACAACTAAAATAATTGAAACACCCAAAACCAGCTAGCTGTTAGAGTTAGTCAGCGATGACGATTTAGATATGATACTTTGTATAGAAGTAATACAATCGTATTTATTTTTACCCCTATAAATTGAAAAGACATGTAAATTATAAAGCGACTCTTTATTTTCCAGTTGTACCTATGTTCGATTACCTAATCAAAATCTTGGGTCACACGATAAACAAAATTGCACTTCTACTTAACGGCTTTTAAAACGTCTTACAGTAGTAACGTTGAAAACAATAAAGTATCTACAATGTTTGAGGCCACTTATAAAGGCTCAGTCCATTTGCTCGAACCCAGCACCGACAAACGCTCTCTTTCCACATAGCGTGTCTACAGAGGCAAAAAAAAATAAAAGTACGCCGAAAAACGGCATAAAGTTACACTTCAGAATGACATCGGCCAACAACAGAATAAACTCAAAACTGTTCATGTAAGAAGGAAACGCACATTGAATTTAGCGTTTGTCACATTATATTACCGAAAAACAAATATAACGGACACTCACATGACATCTAACCTATCCGTCATAGCATCGTGAGTCAAATAATCAAAACACGCACCTTTTTCACATAAATCTGCTTCCAAATTAACCAACAACGTACGTCTACGATACTCCAATAATTAAAAACAAACTCACCAGTACTAAAACATCAAAAACAGCTGATACAATACCAAATAGTTACGCAATTCCATCCCACAAAACAGTCATCTCCGAAATTTAGTCCGCCTATTGCTATGGTTCAACTTGGCACAAATTATCGCAATTTGTCAGGATTTCCAGCCGGCACATAGTTATATATAATCAACAACCTGCGTGCTCGAGTAAATTTTCCAATGTACCAAGTATGACGCATACGGTCTGGTTTTCTTTGTTCTTGAAATGTCGCTGAAATTCGTAAATCAAGAAAAAAATCGCATGGGCGAATTCCACTTCTGATATTAGAGGCACAAATTAGATGTACACAATTAGTTATAAGTATTAACTATAACTTATAACTATAAAGCAATAAACACTGCGTTCAGCAAGGCTCATGATTAACCACTGATGTCCGGCCGGGTATAACCGGTACGGCGGTACCTGGGACAACGTGAGTCATTACAGACATGCATACAGTGCGTATCCATAATAGGCCTGTCCTATTTATCCCTAACAGCACCAAAAAAATTAATTAAAAATTTTAATAAATTAAGTAGCTATTCTAGAATTTTTTTGTGTATCACGAGGCGTTAATTTGTATAGATATTCGTTCATTTAAGAAAACCGTTATTTTGACCGGTTGTCTTACTTTGAGATTGTACAATTTTAAATGGATAGTATACTTATTTGATTTAAGAATTTGTTCTTTTAAATCATAAGGTTGGGTAGTTAGATTAATCAGCTCACATTCTTAAATAAAACATTCACTTACTTCTTTAAAATATGAACATGTTATTATGACAGCAATATTTTACATGGAATACTATTAACGCATCCAGAGAAGAAAATTGTTATTTTCCAACTAGAGAAGACACCCGGTGTTCCCTTCTTAGCCTTTTCGATCAATATTAGAGCCGAACATTTCTACGTCAGGTACATTGACTGTAAAATAGCACAATCACTGATTCAGCATAGACATGTATGTGGTTATATACCATCTAGGAGACCTCTCTTAAGACGAGAAACTAAAGCGCCATCTATCAGCATCCTTCACACTGTTTCAGAACAACGACTTTCTTAAATAAAAACAATTGTTTTCTTAAAGCAAATATTTAAGTTCTTATTCTTATAACAAGTATGTGTTGTTTTAAAACCAACAAATTATGTTAAGAATGTAATTTTCTTAAACTGTTTCTCAATGACATTAACTATTTAAAATCTGTTATTAAAATGTCTTATGTTAATTTTGTTAATCGTCTTCGCTACAGTTTGGAATGTTCTAATTCCTCCAAGTAGACATTAAAGTCTGATTTTTAATTTGTAGATTCTAAGCTACCCTGATTAGCGCACTGAGGTTGGTTTGTTGAATTTTGAAATACCTTATATTTATATACTCCACTCGTTACACCGCACCCAATAATCTTTTGCTAATAATCACTACTCACCACCAAACTGTGTGTTTTGTAGTTTGATTATATTTACTTACCTACATATGTAGGTACTTTGCAAAAGACCTACGAAATTTTACCTTAGTTTTGTTTGTTTACTGTCTACTGAGGCAACAGCCATCTCGCAATGTTCTTTTTCTACGAGTCCGACTCCGACTTCACCACCGCGACTCCGGCTCTAAAGCCCTGGTTGAAAGTGCTACATTTTGTCCCTGTTTAGTATTTTCATCTTTGTTCCTACGGTAACAATCCATCTCAAGTGATCATTGTTTTTGCATATTTTAAATTTTTTCGTTTTGTTTGTTGCGCACTTTCTAGCATTGTGACCTATGTTACTGCCTTTGTACCATGTTATTTCTAGATTTGTTCTAGACTTCCATCTCAAAATTTCTCAATATGGACCTTCCTCTTGCATTTATAACAATCTTTGTTTTTAGTACTAAATACAACTGGTGTCTCATTAATGTTTATAGTCATTTGTTCTGCGGCCACAAGTCTGGATGTTAGATTTGTCACGGTACGTTTCATGTACTGATGTTAATAACCAAGCTGTACGAAAATGAGTATACGAAACGAGTACCGTACTTAAATTTTTTGAAATACATAATCATCTCATCATAAATAGTTTGTTTCAATATTTTTAATCTAAATACAAAACTTTGTGTACATTTCAGCGGAGGTTTGATAGGTTATTATATGCATACTGCATATATCATCACAATATTTTATGGTATATGTAGGTCTAAACAAACCACTTATTATCAACTTTAAATTTTGATTTTCCAAACTCCAACACTCATGTATATAAATAGATGGCCGACACGAAAGTGAAACTAATACAAGTATGTAGGGTGGCGATTTGTAATTACCTACAGGTAACTTTTACATATGAACAAATAGAAGAGGTAGCACCCGTTGTGTGTATTCGTAAGATATGTAAATATTTGAGATTGTGCATGTCCTGGTGTGAGGGCCCTGGACTCGTCGGGCCTAGATGGTTGGTTCGGTTTGGCAGTTGTTTGGTTGTTCCCAAGAGCTGAATGGGCAGACGAGGTGAGATAATGAGGTTGAAACGGCACCACTTGCATATACGTGGGCGAGACGGAGACGGAGGTTCCGGTGGAATTCCACCCGCCGTATCTTGTTAAGTCATCTCTGCGCTCACGATCTCAGAAGCCCGTCTCAGACCGCACGAATCACGCCCGGATTACACCGGGTTAAACTTTTATTCGGTCTCCACCAAAGGATACTCTGATCGAATTTTCTATTGGGTTTAAGGCTGTTCTGCTACGAGTCTACGAACCCACAAAAATTAATGTTTTATATGGGTCATTCCAATATTTGGTCCTGGGTAATTATTGATATAAGTAGAATTTCATTACTTTCCAGGACATATGAGCGCGTCGTAAAATATGGCTACATGGGAAAATCTATAAGATGCTGTGTAATTTTAAAACTACTTATTTTTATGCGTTCACCTGAAAAGTTCGTTCACAAATGTGTTTGAAGCATTTACTGGTACTCATTTATGGTTGCGGGCCACAAATTTCTGATCTGTACTTCAGCGGGCCGCATACAAAAAACTCACAAGAGTGATTAACTGGAAATACAGTTTTTTGGTCTTATTTAATTTTTTTCATTTTACATGGTTCTTATACCATTTGCTAACACCGTGTTAGATCAATTTCATTATATGTTAATGTTTATATGTTAAATGACTCACATCAATATTTTGCAACTTTTGCATGCGCATGTGAGCACAAGTTCGGAGTTAACAAAATAAATAAAATTTCATTAAAGATTTATTATAAAACATTTTTCATATAATAATTAACTAAATTTATGTTGCACCAATGAGGAACCCGTAATATCACCTTTTATATTTAGCAATTTAGGTAAGGTTAATATAGCTAGTCATCAGACTAGGTGTTATATCAAGTACCTATGAGTGCTGTACCATAAACATTAAAATATAATGTTAATTTTTTACAATTTAATGAATATCATACAAAATAACCAAAGCTGGGCAAAGTTAATAAGAAAGTTAACTTCGTTAATCGATAATCCGTTAACGAAAAAATTAACTTCGTTAACCGATAGTCCGTTAATTTGCTATAAATGTAACAGAAGTTACCGTTAATCGTTAACTTTTTATAAAAAAAGATAGGTTATGTTGAGTATAACCTAATAACAACAGATCTTTCGTTTGCATAAGTTAAAATTGCCTTAGGAATTTTTCAAACTAGCCACAGTGGTAACTAAAGTAACTACATTGCGAGATGTAATATTTATAAAAGACATTGAAAAGACCAACTAAGGTGGTTGCAGTTAGAAGAAAGGCATTTTTAAAGGTTTCTTTTTAAGTTTAGATTTATATTTTGAAACAATTGGTATTTATTAAAAAGTAACAATATTAAAAAATAGTTAAATATTGACTATTACATAATAAATAGGTATACTCGCGGAAAATACTACGTATACATCATAACATTTTTAGATGAAAGTCGGATCAAATTTCGTTTGGTAGTTACTGAGTTACATGGAAACAAGAAATTTAGGATGTGAACATATTTTTTTCCGCGACTGTACACTGTACATGCAAAAAGTAACTAAAAACTAACAATTCACGCACATGCTTTATATACGGACGCCGCCGCCGCCGCCGTGTCGCACAAAGTAGTACTTCGAGATCGGGGGTAACTTCGACACCTCGCCTTGCACCTGCGCACTATGCATCTGGGTGTTGTTCAGGTTGTAGTTGCTTAGTTTGCAACCGTGGTTTAGTAAATTATAAGTAAGATTCAATGAGTGTAAATATGGTTAAAACATACAAAAAGAAAGTGGGTACTAAATATATTGTAGAATACTAAATATTTTTTTTATATGTGAAAATTGTTTTTTGTTATGAATTTTTTAAAAACCAAGATCTAGTGTCGAAGTAACCTCTATGCTGAGATATTTTCGACAATACGTACATATATTTTTAAGTGATGTCGAAGTTACCCCACCCTACGGGTAACTTCGACATGACATAGAAAATTAAAAAATTATATTTCTCAACAATTTGAGTTTTCGGCATGTAGCGGTTTTGAAAGGCAATGCTTCAAATGGTATAATGGTATATATAGCCCATGATTGTATTGCTCGTATCAAAACTCCTGGAATGATTTATGCTGAAAACATGTCGATGTAGCCCCAGTTGACGATACGTCATACAAAACCAAGTCCGAACATGCACAGAATGTCAATAGCAGCTTGAAATGCTTAATTATATTTTCAATTTAACGGACTTGAATTAACGGATGACAAATGTAGCGGAAGTTAATGAGTCCGTTAATGGTTTTGAAGTTAACTTAAAAGTGAATCCGTTAACGAAAAATTTTACTTCGTTAATTAACGATTAACGGATTAACGCTTTTGTGCCCAGCTTTGAAAATAACATCAGCTAAAGAAGAGAATGGTAATTAATACAGATGAGGATATTGGAGGGTTGCTGGTTCAAATCCAGACAGAGGGTTTTTTCCAAAAATTTATCCTCACCTAGATTAATAATCATACGCTTCTTTAGTTGATTCTACATTACTGACGATTTTACATAATAACCGTTTTCCCTTGAATTTATACAAAATAGATTATAAACTTGACTACACTTTCACCTTACATATCTAACAGCAATTACTACAGTACACTGTTAATCTCAAATCCCCAACAACAAATGATATTAAGTAACGAAGATATATTTTAAAAAGTCAATTTTTAATGTTTTGTTTTCAAAAAATGTATACCTGCTAATGCTTACTGCCGGTATACGTTTAAAATTGACGAATCATCCCACATGTGAATAAAAAATAATAAATAAAAAGTGCCTCATCCGTACATCTTCTGAAGATTCAGGCTACCAGTGAGTGAAAGAATCATCAAAATGGTTGGGGACAAAATCAACTTTAAATTTTTAACATATTTTTATTAACACCTAATTCTTTTGGTTTAGTACGGAATTACCCCAATCTCTAAATACAAACTTTATGAACATTAAAAATCTCAAAAGTTATAATCTCTAAATCCCATTCAAATGATATTTGCGAAACTATTTTAAGAAAATTTCGATTTTTCGGTCGCGATTTCCCAAAAGTCGTGTTTTTCCAACTGGTAGCCACGTTTTTGGAAAATGTGTTTCATATATCGAGATAATTCTTTGTTTTTTTATGGTCAGCACGCATCTAGTCGTCGTTCGATCGCAATTTTCTTTTAATTTTTGTTTTATTTAATTTTTACAGAATTATATATCAAGAAAAGACCGGCGAAAGCGAACATTTCTTTGGCATACGACCGCCATTTTGCTAAAGAGCAAAATAGTGAGAAACTGAACGATCGAACGATAGCCAACGAAATAACAATTAAGAAAAGGTTTCACTTTTTTTATCAGACGACCTGCACACGTGCAATATTGTGGTTACCGTTACACATCAATGTTTGCATGAAAGCGAAAACTTTGTCTATAAATCATGTGGGGTTCTATCATTATCAATTCCGTGGACGTTCGTACAAGTCTAATGATAAAACTTTCTATACTATCTGTCTACTGCACGCAAACTCTCGAATATACCTACTAAATTTCTGTGGACAATTCATAAGTGTAATTCATAAGAAATCTACAATCTAGATTCTTGTGTGTTTGATTACTTCTACAAAGGTATCACATTCTATAAAGAAGCTGCATTATAGGATCATAGCTAGAAAATTTAAAATAAAAAAGATACCGGTAATTTACCGATAAACCGGTTTTTATTGAACAATTTTATCGTTCACCGGTAAACGATTATCTCGGTAATTTTAGATGCTTTATTTGTGATCATAATGAATTAATAAATTGAAAATAATTCAGGTAATAATTCAACGTTTAAACATCTACATTTGTTAAATATACAGTTAAGTAATTTTTTTTTTAATATTTACGTTGAATTGGTTATTTCTTTAAACAATCATTCTGCACATGCGTGTAGGCAATGCGTGTATTATACCGAGAAGATTTATCCAGGTTTAGGCAACATAATAGTAATGAGGGGTCAAAAGTGTGGAGGAGCCGGGGACTGATCGAGTGCTAGGCCGAGTGTGAACACAGCAGTGCTGTGATATGGGAGGGTAATTTCTTTTTAACATTGCTTAATTGCTTTCCTTTAACATTTAATCGTCTTGTTACATTTACATCACTGACCTCAGGCCCTCAGGGACATGCGGTCTTTACAGTTGTACAATTTGTAATTCAACAGAGCATGAAATTGTTCTGGTTCTTACAAATACACAACCCCGTATATTCAAAAGCCATTCAAGTTTCTAGCTTGTCTTCTCCTAAACCTTTTATTTGGAGACTGTTCTAAACTTTGAGGTCCAGATATTGCCACGTTACGTTTCTTCTTGTTAAATCTGATATTGCAGAAAGCATTCGGAATAATTGTATTTTTTTCATGATATAGAATCGGAATGTTAGTTAATGTTAGAAAAAGAAATAGGAAATTACATTTTATTAAAAGTAACATTTCAAAAAACTATGAGAACTAAACTACCACTAATTTAATAAGTAGGTACATATTGTGATGGCGTATTTACTAATGAACCATCGCAGTTTTTGAAATTTTAAAAACATTTATTTGCTAAGAGAACCCTTTATTAAGATAATATATTCTACTTGCTACGAATTTTGATTTTTAAATTGTTAAGCTTTTTAGTTATTTTGTAATTCTTAAGAATAATCTGTTGTTACTTGACATATAATTATGTAGGTATACTAAATGTTGCTGCAAAAAGATCAATACCTTACCTATTATTTATGTGTGATTTTTTGTTAATTGTTCCGAAATGTTATATCTGTATTCTTAGTATATTATATTATTTTTATATAAAAAAAAATTCTTCTTAATTCAACATTGTATATGAGGGCCCGCAAACTCAAAATTTCCCAAGGTCCCATGATGGCATAACTCGCCGCTGAATTCAATTTTGAGATAGTACGAAAAGTTAAAGTTAAAACTATACCTAAAGATCAAATATTATATTATGTTAAAAATTCTCCGTTCCTAAGTCTTATTTTTTTATAGCTTTAATGCTGCTACTACTTGGATAGTTTTAATCGACTAACTCGAAAAATCCTAACAAGTTAAAGTTAGAATATGAGTTAAAGTTCAAACCAACTAAAGTATGGTACGGGTGTAAGGTACACCCTGTTTTCTGATTATATTTCATAATGTTATTATTAGTTCGACTAATGTAATTTTAGAGCATGATGTTGGCAATACCTAATCATTTATTTTATTTTTACTTACATTCGTAATTCATCTCTTGCAAATTTATTCTGAGCGTTTGTAAGCTTTCTCGCGGAATTGAAACGATCCTTTTCGGCCCTTAATTTATATAACTTACTACATCAGAAAATAAATAATCATTAAATAAAATAAATTTTAAATTTTCTCTCATTGTCTAAGTTAATAATTATAATATTTATCGGCTAAGTAAATAATACCTATACACATATTGTATGTTTACTTTTGTTGCTATATTATTTGCAAAATTCTAAGACGGCCTAACTTAACATGTTTACGCCGAGGTCGATGTATGCCCCTCTAGTTATCATTTATCATATTATGTTGTATGTATGCCCCATCGCTGATCCACACCGTCGTGAACGTGATAAAGAATGAACAATAATAATAAAATGAAATAAACCTACCTTATACTTTGATAAACACATTCACAAAGATGCTTATTTTTCCTAAATTCTCTGTAACACTATTCACTATGATCTCCTACGGTGACTGAGAATAAATGTAATGTAATAACTTAAATTATTCATTAAGAAATTATAATGCTTTAATGAGGATAACTAACATAGTAATATGAGAAGCACGTATCTGCCATTTTTAGTGCGACACAGAACGATGGAACTCGTGGATTTCCCTGTAGAGGTAAAACAAAATAAACTGAGAGTGGCAGAAGTACTTTATAGTTAGCGCGTTTGAAATATAGATGTCGCTACGGGGACAACTCTTGGCAGTTGCATCAAAAAGGGACGGTATATAATAGATGTATGACCCAATAGTACTACTTTAATACTGTACCCATGTTGATTAGAAGTATTTTGGAAGGTTCAGTAATAAGTAATTCCACTTATGTGCAACAAATAAAAATAGCTGCTTATATTTTATTTTATTTTGAATTTATAAATTCGTTTTAATAATTCCTTCATTATGTATTTTCTAAATCACGTTTTATAAATTTCCTTCCTCCTTTCTGGGTAGGATTATGGCGCCCCTGAAATATCAGGCGCCGCCTTCGCCCCCTCCCCCCCCCGCTTTAACACGATGTATTTACTGGTATTGATTGTTTTAAGGATAATTATCAAATTCATTTAAAAAAGGATTATGCACCAGTATCCAAAGCATCACATAGAATTCCCGTTAGACTTTAACTAAGACTTAAACAAGAATTAACAAATTTATGTAATAGAAAAGTTATATCAAAAGTAGAAAACCCAACAGAATGGGTGAATCGGTTAGTGATTATGGAAAAACGATTATGCATTAAGGCTTTGTTTAGATCTTAATGTATTTAATGATGCAATCTAGGTTGTAAACTGCAAAATACTTCTCAGTATTAGAGTTAGATGGTTTGTGGCATATAAAATTGAATAAAGAAACTTCAAAATACTGTACTTTTGGCACAATGTTCGGTGCTTATTGTTTTAATAGATTACCATTCAGGTTAAATATATCGGCAGAAGTTTTTCAAATGTACAACAGCAAAGCGTTTGGTGAAATTGACAATGTTTTTGTTTATATAGATGAGATGACATATAAATTTTCGCAAATACATTGGAAAAACATGGAAAAACACTTTTAGATAGAAAAACGCAAAGTTTTAGACAGCACGGGAATTAAATATTAAATTCAATAGAAACAAATTTCAATATCAGCTTGATGATGTAAAATATTTGGGGCATATTTTTAGGGCAGGTACGATTCAACCTGACCCTAATCAAAGAAAGGCTACTAGTTGTTATGATATACGAGAAAATAGAATTAAGCGTCAACGATTCTTGGGAATGGTAAATTATTTGCCGAATTTCATTCCAAATTTATCAGAACTCAATGCACCCTTAGAGACTTGTTGAAGAAAGATACCGAGTTTAAATGGAATAATAGTCATACAAGGTGTGTCTACCGATATTGCACACATTTGATGAAACTAAAGATATTACATATATGCGAAGATGTATGCAAATTGAACTGGTAATAATACCAATAAAACTCCAATAAAACTCCAGAACAAACGTTCTTCGCAGTTCTTTTATTCCTTTATATTCATTAGTAACTAACGAATATAAAGGAATAAAAGAACTGCGAAGAACAAACAGTAGCTTTATTGATTTAAAGATATTACAATTCAAACGGACAGTAGTAGACATGGATAGGTTGTGTATTAATGCAAGACAATAAACCTGTTAGTTCTGCTTCTAAAAGTCTTACTAATACTGAGTTAAATTATGGTCAGATAGAAAACGAATTTATGGCTATATTGGTTTCTTGTAAAAGATTTCAACAGTACATTTACGGCCGAACAGCATATGTCCAGACAGATCACATGCCCCTCGTAAACATAATGAAAAAGGAGAATAATTGTCCCAAATTCGTTACGTTCGAAAGGATTAAATATTTTGCATGAATCACATTTTGGCATTGTGAAAACCAAGGCTCGAGGTAAACAGTTCTTGTTTTGGCCAAACATGGTAATAATAATAATAAAAGAATTTGGACTTACAATGATAACAAAAAATTTTTATAGGTGTCTAGGCAAGGACAATATCTGTATCCAGAATTTTCCAAACATGCAGGATGTTACTAACTTTTGGACAGGCATTTGGGGGCAATCTGGCAAGTATAATTCTGAAGCGGAATGGATTAAACGCGAGGAGAGGCGTAATAACCATTATCCAGCAATGGGGGATGTACTTCTCTCCAAAGATGACATCTCAAATGCTTGCAAAAGTTTAGCACTTTGGAAAGCTGCTGGACCAGATAAAATTCCTAATTTTTGGCTTAAAAGGATAACCATTTTGCATGAACATTTGGTAAAATGTTTTAACAATATGGTTAATAACCCGGAACTGATACCGTCGTGGCTGACTGAAGGTGTTACTGTTTTGATTTCCAAAACGGAGAATACAATGGAAGTATCCCAATATAGACCTTACTTGTATAAATTGTAGTTATAAATTATTAATTAAAATTTTAGGTATCAAGATTTATGAACATCTGAAAGAAAATAATGTATTGCCCTCTGAGCAGAAAGGTATTTTAAAGGACAGTTATGGGTCAAAGGAACTGTTAATAATCAACAAGAAGATTGTTGAAAAGATCAAGAAGACTCGAGGAAACCTATCCATGGCCTGGATTGATTATAAGAAGGCGTACGATAGTATCCCGCATGAATGGATTATAAAAGCCTTGGAGATATATAGGGTAAACCAAAAAATTATTTTTTTGGTAAACTCATGTATGTCTTTATGGTCTACTAAACTATGCTTGCGGGGAGAAGACTCGTGTGTTTTCTCAGAGCCGATTGATATTAATTGTGGCATATTTCAAGGTGATAGTTTATCTCCATTGCTGTCTTGCATAGGCCTGTTTGCATTGTCTAGGGAATTGAACGAGGATAAAGTTGGTGTGCAGTTATTACCTGGCGAAAAGTTAATTGGTCATTCATTTTGTATGGGTGACTTGAAACTTTATGCCAAAAATGATGAGCAGTTGAAGAGGAGCCTCAGTATTGTTAAACAATTCTCTGATGACATTGGGATGCAATTTGGCTTAGAGAAGTGTGCCAAAATTAGTATTGTCAAAGGCAAAATTGAGAAAACCGCTGACATATGCCTGAATGATCATTCTAGTATTAATGACCTAACAGATAATACTAGATATAAGTATCTGGGAATGGATGAAGCCTTTGGTATTGATGATGAAGGCATGAAGGTGAAGGTTATAGGCGAATACATTAAGCGTGTGAGGAAAATTTTAAAGTCTGGTTTAAATGGAAAGTATAAAATGCAAGCGATAAATGCATATGCTATTCCTATATTTCGATACAGTGTTGGTGTTTTAAACTGGACGAAGAAGGAAATACGCGATTTGGACATTAAAACTAGAAAACAGTTAACATTAAATTTTATGTTTCACCCTAGGTCCGATGTCTGCAGGCTATACCTGCATCGTTTAGATGGAGGTCGTGGTTTGCAGCAATTGGAAAATATTTATGATTTGGAAATGTTAAATTTAGGAAATTTTATAAAGGCCAACAAGGAGGATAAAGTTATTAAACAATTAATTAGGGATACTTCTGGTAAGTCAATAATTAGTAAACAGAAACTAATTTTAGAAGAATTTCAGGTCGAAGAACTAGAAAATTACAGAAATAAAACTTCGGTGGCGAGTTTAAAGCGGGAGATTAGGTTAAGAATGAATCGGAAAATGAGGGAGGATTATGTTAGTAAGCCAATGCATGGTAAATTTTTAAGAATTGTGGAGGCTGATGGCATTTCAAAGTCTGGGTCTTTATCTTGGCTTTGTCACGGGAACATTAAGGCTGAAACGGAATCCTATATTGTTGAGGGGCAAGATCAGGCAATTCGTACCAGATATCATGAACAGAAGATTATGAAAGTTGCTCATGATGGGAGTTGTAGATTGTGTCATCAGGCTTCGGAACATGTCTACCACTTATTGGCGGCTTGTCCAGTCTTAGCTGAGTCGCATTACATTGCTAGGCATGATAGGGTGGGAACATATATACATTATAATTTATGTTCCCAACTAGGTTTAGCAATGGATGTGTCTCGGTGGTATGACCACATCCCATCTGCTGTTGTGAGTAATGATAATATTACCATATTATGGAACATGCCTGTTGTCACTGATAGAATGCTTGATGCTAATAAGCCAGATATCGTGGTAAAGGATTTCCAGAGGAAGGTGTGCACGTTCATAGAAATCTCGGTACCTGCTAATGCGAATGTTGTAAGGAAGGAGCATGAAAAACAACTTAAATATAAGGATCTCGCAATAGAAGTTGGACGTATGTGGGGAATGAAAGTGAACATTGTTCCGGTGATTGTAGGTGCATTGGGAGCAGTTAGTCTAAATTATAGTAAACATGTTAAAGAGTTGCCGTGCAAAATTTCGCCCTGGGAAATTCAAGAAATTGCGGTGTTGGGAAGCGCGAATATTTTAAGGAGAGTTTTATCATAAAGAACCCTAAATTTGCTGCTTAATATTTCATCTTTACCTTCTTTTAATGTATATTGTCTATTAATAAATGTGTGTGTGTGTGTTTTTAATGACCTTTGCACAAGGCTGCAAGGGTTTTCTGCAGTTTTCCTTTGCTTTGCAAAGAAAAATGAAATTTTTCTTTGCAAAGCATAAATGGCCTTGTGTTTTTCAAAATTGGGTAGAGCTGCAGTGATACCCGCAAAGGGAGTACCCTAGGCTTCAGCGAAGCTCGGTACTACCAATTTCCCCTGATCCTCTTTATTACTTTTCAAAATTATTAGTGTAATTTTAGTATTTATATGTTATATCTAAATTATATTATCTAGGTTTCCAATATTTAATGAGATGTATCAGAGATTTTCAATAAATAATAATAATAATAATAATAATAAATCTTTATTCACAGAAAGAGAAACACTATACAAAGTGAAAAACACAATACAAAATGGGCAAATAAAGATCGGTTAGACATGCCACTGCATTGACTGAACACATGTGTGTGGCTTTAATTTAATGAGTACACATACGCCCGAACCCCAGAAATATAAAATTAACAAATAATATAATACAGATTGCGAAACCAGAACAAACAAAAAATATCGGAAAATCATCCCTCCTTAGCACAAACTACACCAACCCAGTATTGACGAGTATTGATGAGTATTGACTCTTCGAACAAATAAATTCCCTAGAATGGCTGCAAAACATATCTCTGTCCAACGAAAGTACAACCAACACGTTAACCCCCGCTTTTCTCAGATAAACCAGAAACATATTACATATCTTTGGTGCAACACTCAGAAATGATCTATGGGCAATCGACTTGCTCGCTCCAGAAGGCAATCCTATCTCTCCGCCCCTTGTAAAATAAGAATGTGAATATGTACTTATCAACTCAGAATCCGCATATGAGACCTTCAGTACAGAGTGCAGGTAGAGCTGTCCTAGACTCATAAGCTATTATTAATACAATATATTAAATAAATACAATATATTAATACAATAAAAACTGGTCGGATTCCTTAATTTTCTTTTATTTTAGTAATCGCTACATTATTTGTGTCCTACTGGGCACTTTTTCAAGCGCTATAGGAATTGAGTAATAACTTACACACAATTGACAATCAAACCAAACTCCAAAAACCTCAATTGTAAAAACTTACATTTTGTCAGGCGCTTCAAAACTTCAAAATGCAAATCTTGGCTACTAAGATGCAGACACGACCGATCTCAATCAAATACAATTTGCTCATGCAGCTAAACTATTAATTTTACCAAAAAATGTCGTAGACATTTGTTATTCAGAATTTCCTCTACTTTAATTTTTGATTTAACTTTTTTGATGATTTTACAGAAATGGCGGCTCATTTGCAAAATCTTTGAAAAAGGCTTACAGTAAACACCCACTTCCTTTGGACTGGGTGTTTTCGTCCCGATACCTTTAGTAGTTTCTCCGGAATCGTCGCCACAAAAATCGAGTACACACATACACACACAAATATACAGACATACACACATACACACATACATACACACACACACACTCACACACACAGACATTTTTTGTACCTTTGTCAAAAATGATCAGGGGACCCAAAATGACCTATTTCCGCAAAAATCTCAATTTTTTTTTCGGCACGATTACAATACTTCATCATACTGCGTATGATAAAGTAAAAATTATTCGGCTTATGATATTTTATTCAACAAATTTAAGAAATTGTTTCCAGAAGCAACGATAGAAATGATGGGGTGAAATTCCTGTTCTCAACTTAAGATCTTCATAAGAATGTCTTATTGCCAAAGACTTTAGTGTGGCAGTCTTTCTATTGCGGTTATTGTGATTCTCACAACAATAGTTTGTTTCGTAATTTTTTCGAAGTGAAAGCCAACAAAACCATAAACGTATCAGAATTAATTCTTAAATAATTTTTAAAGTCATTGGGCTCATCATGTTCAGGTTCTTTTACTCTTTATCAAAAGTATCAGTTCATCATCTTCATCAATCGATAATACTCAAGCAAAGGGCAGCAGCTTTGCTTGAAGGTAATTTGTTCACACGGTCAGGGTCTTCGATACACGCAATAATCTTAACTTCACTGGTCTGATGTGTGTGTATCGGGTGTAGAGAAAATTATTACGTGTGTGGGCCGTTTATGGCCAAACAGTTGGGGCTTCGTTACTTTTGGTGTGTTCAAAATACGCCAGCATGACGTGTTCGGTGATGTTTGAGACTCTGATCATCCTCGTGCATCATCCTCGTCAACTAAACATCAAATTCCGTTTTCAGATATAGGTAATGCAATGACCACATTTACCTGAATAAGGAGTTATGCGAAGATCAGACCTACATTGTATATAGGTACGAATGGTACGATCGACTTCAGTTACTGCCGTTATGCGCAATATATGGTCTATTGAACATCAGCATACATGTAGAAACCTATAATACATCTAAAGTGTTGAGGATTTCTTAATTTAAGTAACGTATATGCTCTCGGTAACATTTTGGATACAATTTCTGTTCTGGTAGTGCCAATACCGTAGTCTTTTTGTACGTTTCTTCCGACTTCGTCTTAGTTCTGGTTGTGTGCAACGTAATTGTTTTACCTCCATCGCAGGTAATTTAACTAAGTACAATTTAAGTACCTAAGTACGTATAGGTTTTCACGGTCAGTACCTACCGCCCTCGCGATTGATGTTCTCAGGATGTTTGTAAATTTCGATGGCTTCTCTAATAAGCCTTCAATGATAATCACCCACCCTTGCCAACATCTCCACGTCATGGGTCACGAAACGTCAGCATTAACAAATCTTGACACACGGCATAACCCGGAAGCAGTTTATTTTCTAAGTCTAATTTCGTCGGGTTAAAGGTAAAATTCACTAAGTAACATTTTGTTGAAAGACGAGACAATTGTACGCATATGATTATAAATACGTGCTTTATTAGCGGATCATAGCAGAAAGTATTCATATGCGTCCATACTCCAGTAATTATCCGGACAAAGTCATTATGTGCGATGTAACATATATGTGTATTTAATGCAAAAACTCACTAAGTAACTAGGGAATTTTACCACTATTACAATAAATGCATCTAGTACTTCGTTAATTGATTTTTAATGTAATTAACAGGTAGCTTGAGCTTACAAAACTCCAAAAAGATTTATTTTTGGAAATTATGGTAATTTTGGGGCCGTAATTAAAACCAAAATGAGAAATTCCGATCAAGGAGTTTGAGGTGGAAGTCAGTTCTTTTTTGAAGCAACTTCTTGGCATAGCAATCCTGCTGAAAAAGTGTTTTCGTATATCTCGTTTCTATCTCATTATGGAGCAAATTTACAAATTTGTGGGATATATTAATGTTCTACCATTTTTGTATTACTAAAGTTCCTTTTTAGATTTATAGTTTACGAGCTATGGCGCAGTAAAGTTATGTTAGGAGTCGTATAAAAAAATCAGACAAAACTGATTTGAAATACAAAGAAACAAGATTATAATAATATAAATAATATACTGTATGTCTGTATAATTCTTTTGAACTGTATAAAACTTATTTGGTTTTAAAATGTTCAATTAAAATTTTTAGGGAACTTTTAATGAAATAGTCAGAGATTTTATTTCAAATTTTATAACTTTTCTAAACGCACTTTTGCTCTGAAATGCAGCAATATTCGCTAATAATGGTCAGAATGTTCAGGCTTTAAAATTTATTATGTCTCTAGAATAAAGATACCTTCTACCTAAAGAACCATTTAGCTTACATTGGCTTATTTACTACAAGACAAAAAGCAGCAAATAAAAAAAAGAGTAAGGAAATCTGGTGTTGAAATTACCGAACAGATAAACTATGCAATTCCAGATCCAGCAGTCTATGACAGTGAACATGGAGAACCTTAAAATTTCTTAAGTTCTAAAAATATATATAAAGAAATAAAGTAACATTCTTTTAACCGATGTGCAAGAATGTATAAAGGTAAAACTCACTAAGTACAAAAGATCTAAGTGTCTCCATAATGTGAAATGCAATAGTTACACATATAATAAATACATGGTGTTTAAGAATTAAATTAACTAGAATGTACAAGTATATTTGCACTAGAATGTATACCTATATTTTCTGAAATTCAAATTTCTTTATAAAAATTAGTTTTTCTCAATAGTAGGTACCTACTAAGATGTCACTTAGTGACTTTTATCTTTAACCCGACGAGTTATTCTGAGAAACAACTTCAAAATTACCTATACCACTGTTAACACTGAATAACTTTATTTTCCATACAAATGTATTTCAAAATAACTAAACACAATCAACTGGTGTACACTGTACACTGCGTACAGGCCGTAGTACATTCTAGTTTGCGTGCCCTAAATTTAGAAATAACCCTTAACTGTTGCGGTCGAAAAATTTCACGGAAATTTATGATGACAATGGCCTAATATAATCGTGCGAGCACAAATCCGATAGAAAAGTTGTTGTTTATTTTGCCATACAAATGTATTTCAAAATAACTAAACACAATCAACTGGTGTACACTGTACAGGCCGTAGTTACATTCTAGTTTGCGTGCCCTAAATTTAGAAATAAACCTTAACTGTTGCGGTCGAAAAATTTCACGGAAATTTATGATGACAATGGCCTAATATAATAGTGCGAGCACAAATCCGATAGAAAAGTTGTTGCCCGCTGTCGCAAACTCCGTGATAATTTCTTTGTGTAAGTTTACCAAAGTATGTTTTAGGGCGACTGAGGGAGGAAGGCACCCCGCCTGTGCCCGCATAATGGACCGGGTAAAGAGGGGTGTGTTAGCCTTCTAGGAAATTTGAAGCACCGACCTAGACGCAGTGTGCGACCAGCACACATAATATAGTAAGTATTATATTTGTCAACCTGTTAGTTTTCGGAATTTGTGCACCGTTTGGAAAAGCACTGAATTTCTCTATCTAGAACTGCGTAATGTTTGTTAGCACCCACTCCCCCCTCAGGCCACAAACAGCGACTTTTGACATATATTGCCGCCAACATAAAAATGTAACTGTTTAATGAGATGGCCTTATGGGTGCTCCCAAATTAAATTTTGATTTAGGCAAAAGAAAGAAGCGAAAATTGCAATTCGAAAAGACATTTATCATAAACGGGATCAAGTAGGTATTTATAAAAAATTGGCATCTGATGTTTTAGAATAAATTATACAGTTTGACACTGACAGATCTGGATTACGTTTTGATCGGATTGTTTCATTTTACGTAGGTATGTTTCATCGAGTTTCATTGAAATGTTGAATTTAGTTTTATACCATCGAAAAAATTAAATGTTCGGTAATTTGCTTTGTTATGGAGATATGGTAAAAAGTTACTAACAAAAGCTGTTCAGCATAAAAAATTATATCAATACATACCATGTTTCACAAAAATATTCGACAGTATTTGATTTCATTAATCATTAAACGTTCATGAAATATTAAAAAATGTTAATTGTTCAACCAACCTTGGTTAGTACGCTTGGGTACTTTTTGATGAAATGCTTTTCATAGTACCTAATTTTTAACCGTTCCTTCATATCAAAGTCGCCAATTCTAATTTTTCGATGAATTATATAAATAGTTATTTATTATACAAGAGAAAAAACGTATTAGATTTAGCATTAGTTATTTAATTAGTATTAGATTAGCTAAAATCTAACATTTTTTCCCGTGTATAATACCTAGGTACCTACATTATTTTTTTCTGTGGCCAGAAAAATGACGATTTTATATTGAAAAACAGTACTAAAATAGGTATAAAGTCAATCGATATGACATTTGAATTTTTAAACCGGTAAATAATATGCCATATTCAAACTGGGAAAAAACACTCAAATTTGATGTAATGAGAATTACATGAAATTCAAACAACTTTTCCCTATGAAGTTTTTGAATGAATTGTTAAAAAAAACGTGATTGACCGTTTTAGGAAAAAATATCAATTTCTTGTTTTGCAACGCTGACCCCGTATGGTAAATCAAAATTCTGACTAATACCTAGCCATACCGGCTATGAATTTTTTACGGCGCGGCATCCAAAACTCTGTAAAAAATAGGTTTTCACAAAATTTTATTATAATTTTGGTTTTCACAAATGTGATGATGGATTTTTTTTTATAACCTAATCTACGAAGAAACTCCTTAACTAAATGACACCATTCCTTTCGACTAAAAAGTTCCCCATGTAATTTATTCTCGATATTAAGAACCTAGAAAAAATAGCCAACTATAGTTATTTAATTGCCCTTCAACGTCTGTAACCTTCGATGCTAAGGCTGTCTCCGCTCTCACCTAACCGGGCGTCGGCGTCGCTTACTTTTCACTGCCACTGGTTGTACCCCCTCATCTCATACATTCGTCATTTCCGACCGACGAAACAACGAATCATATACTAACGCAACAAACCGTCCTTACGAGATCCCTAACAGCGCGAGCTGAGCGGACCCGAGAAATTAATCAGGAAAGAAATGATGCGATTCCCGCAAAGCAAGCGGGCAAGATACCAAGCTTTGCGGAGTAGCCAGATCGTGAACAGTCGTGCGCAATCGTACCGGCGGCGCCATTACAGTTTTGCCCGCCTCGCAAGCCTCCCATTGGCTGCGACCGCCGAGACTGCAATCTCATAGCTTGAGCGGAGTCAGTCGAGTGTCTCCCCTCGAACGAACCGCAGACAGCGGCGTGACTCTGATCTCCCGTCATCCCGCGGCAACCTCACAAAACAAAATCTCCCAACACAGTTTTAATAGTTATATAGTTGCGCGGATATAAACACGTGTTGTTTAGTTCTTTTCGCGTGTGTTTATATCGAAATCGAGTGTGGTGATTGTTCGTTTTAGTGAACGGTTCCTTTTTTTGAAATACGGGAAAATACGTTTTTGGTTAAGCATGCAGTGAGAGATGGATGAAATGTTTATGCTTGGTGCGCGGCTCAATTATCGTGATACAATAATCGGTTGTAGTAGTATTGTTGAGGTAGTCTCTTGGAGCGTGTTGTTGTGCCCGCTGTCGTTGGGTTGTCGTCTGTAGCGGGTGGTGTGATGTCGGGTTCTGTACCTTAAACAATGCCACACGTCTCGTCGAGTGGCGGCGATGATCTGGGCAGCACCGATGAGGTTAAGGTGTTCAAGGACGAAGGCGACGGCGAGGACGAGAAGAGGTCCTCCGAGAACCTCACCGAGGAGAAGAGCAGTCTCATCGATCTCACGGAGTCCGAGGTAAACATGAAAACTTACTACATACTCCTTCGAAACGGCAACAACGCCCACGCGCTTTGAGATTCAAATCTGGACCGCTCAATATATCAAAAATCTTTCAATTTGTTAATAACATTTATTAAATGTTCTGTGGGATTTTGTCTGTATTGCTATTTAATCATGTTCAATCGCCTTTTCTCTAACCATACACTGACAATTGTCAATATCTGTAATGGATCTATGGCAAATAGAGAATTATTATTATTATTATTAATGATTAAACAGTTTTAAAATACTGCTCAGAAATCAAATCCCAACTAAAACATGTGAATTTTGGGGGCCGAATTTTGCACACCGCGGAGAGATAGTATCTTGACGAGGAATATTAAAAAAATATGAATTTAAATTTTATGATGTAACGTATGTGCGTATTCCAATGTTAATTGCAAAAAGTTAAAGCCGTTTATAAAATAAAATCTTGATCAACTCCGTTTCTTTTTGGCGTCGAACATCTCAGAAATAATGCACGATATACATTTATTTTCAATGTTTTTGTTACGGTACGGATAATGTGTGTAAATAGGCCATTACTCGTAAAGGCAGCCTTGATTTTTAGTATTATTGTGGTAAGTAAACAGTGAATTAAATACACAGAATGTATAGGTTAGCTGCTTTTACCTGGAGTCACCCTTGCACCTGTGATAATTTATGTTTGCACTCACTACCAAGTTTTGAATAATAATGTAGAACCTACGTACAGTCCGCACTAAATATCTCCGTACAAGCCATATTTTCTGTTTAAATCACAATTTTTTTCTTCACTGTAGTCTTAGGGTTTTTGTGGATAGTAACAACATTGCCAAAGGCTGTGAGTTGTGTCATATTCTGTGAGTTTAGCAGTGAATTTGCATCCTAGAAAAAATATTACAGATGGTATTTATCTACGTCAGTCTTTATACTGTACTGTTCATAAAATACATTATTAAGTTTTGATGAATATTTTAGAAAATTTGATAAACAACTGATCAGTGCTTACAAGTGTCAAATGTGATATTGTGCTATAATTTATATAGCCTATAAAAGGTAAATATAAACGCAAGTGTCTCAAGAAACTAAAAAAAAATCTGATGTGGCCAGGCACATGACTTTATCATACAATATATAAAATTAATAGTTTAGCTGCATGAGAATATATTCTATTGAGATAAATCGTAGGTATTGTCAAAGCATCAGCATTTGACACTACCTACACTACGTCAGTAGAATAATAGTTATTTATGTCACAAATGCCGAAAGTACGGAATAGCGCGACGAGCGGAGATGCGGCGCGTCACCGAAGGCGGAGTGTCGCCGTCGCATATGAGCGAGTCGGCTATCTAGTTTTTGGCAGGAGCGACATCAACGTTTATTGTGTTGCTTTTTAAGAAATAAGTATTAAAAAAAAATAAATGATTTCTGTATAGTAAATGCTAGGTTGGTATCACTTTGACGAAACGTCAAGTTTAAAGGTGCGTTCCGATTGGTAGGTAATGGTAGCTAATGGCGGTGGTAGAATACGAAATTATAGTATTTCTTACATATCGTGATAATGACACATATTAGTTTACATGTACATAAACATGAGTCACTAGCAATTATCTATTGGAAATACTATAACGGCGTCTGCTACCACTGCCATTATCACTAATGAAAACGCACCTTAAAAAGGTAATTCAAATTCAAATTCAGATTTATATTTGTTCATGACACATCCCTACCAACATACTAAAATAAAACTACACTCATCGCTATACTTTATTTATAATTTTCTCAATGTATCATTTTTAGAATTAGATATAAGGACGGGTTGATATTTCTTATCAACAAACAATCAAATTGGTGATCTTACTTTATTTGAAATTTGTATTTTATAATTTGCCGCACTACAGCGGCAACGTTCCATAGTGGTTCTCCAACCTCTGATGAGATCAGCTGTTTTCGAATGTGACAACACAAAAAAATATTTGTCAAAATCCTGGCTACTATGTAATTTCATATCAATGCAGATGCGACCGATCTCGATCAAATAGAATTTGCTCTTGAAGCTAAACTATTAATTTTACAAAAAAATTTCATAGACATAAATTATTCAAAATTTCCTCTACTTTAATTTATTAATTAACTATTTTGTCGAAATTACAGAAATGGCGGCTCATTTCCAAAATCCTTCAAAAAGGCTTAGAATAACCTAAAAAGCTAAACTATTAATTTTACCAAAAAATGTCATAGGCATAAATTATTCAAAATTTCCTCTACTTTAATTTATTAATTAACTATTTTGTCGAAATTACATAAATGGCGGCTCATTTCCAAAATCCTTCAAAAAGGCTTAGAATAAACTACCAGATCCTTTGGACCCTTTTCAACCAAAAGCTTTTCAGCTCTAAGTTGGGTCATGAAACTTCTAAATATGAAGTTTCGTCCCGATACCTTTAGTAGTTTCTCCGAAATCGTCGCCACAAAAATCGTTTACACACATACACATTACACACACACACAGACATTTTTTTGTACCTTGGTCAAAAATGTTCAGGGGACCCATAAAGACCTATTTCCGCTAAAATCTCAATTTTTTTTTCGGCATGATACAATACTTTATCATACTGCGTATGATAAAGTAATAAATCCTCCAAAATAAAACCATATTTCTGAGCCATCCAAAAATTAAATACCTATTACAGTATGTGAACTGATTATGGTTGCTATATTGTTCTGTTATTATTAAAATTGCTGGAAATCCGATAGTTGGTGCACAGAACTGCGCTAAAACTCGCAAATGAAGTGACCATTCCACATGTTTATTTCGATAAAACTCGAAAACTACCAATCAATTTTGACTGTCACCCAAAAATGCTTTGTCGTTTAGGGAATATTCAAGAAAAAGGCCTGCGTTTGGTTTTGAGTTATAGCGCCGCGAAAAAATGCATGAAAACAAGTATATATGTATCTATTTTCTACATTACTAAGTTGCTATTATATGTACAAAATTGCGCTGTTGATTCGTAGCCGGTTTTAGCGGAAATAACGTAATTAACAGAAAAATGCAAGCAAACGTTTTTAGAGAATTTTCACACAAATCTCTAATAATAAATTACGTAGGCCGATAATAGTAACTGAGAAAAATGTGTTATAACGACTTCATATGTAGGTACATAACGTCATACGTTATCAGTATACAGCCGGTATATTATGTGCATAACATACGACCACGGCCTGTTTGTTATAGTTATAATAATACGCTTGCAACACATGTATCGTCTACGCGCGCTATCTAGATTCCAGACTAAAAATTATTATCATAGAAACAAATGGTTTATTTTTCGTATTAGGTATCGGTTTAATTGGTTCTGCTATAGTGTAAGATATTTTGTGCAAGTACCATTCTTGACACAGATACATGCTATTATAATATTATTAATTCTATGTAGGCACATACCTATAAAAATAAATTGTATAATTTAGCTAGTCATGATTCTTGGAGAGACAAATAAATTGATTAACTTCTTAATAAAGACTTATCAAATATTGCTTTTATTATCAGTTCAATATGGTATATAAACAAAAATAACGGTAATCTGTGTTGCGGCACAATTACGCGCTGCATTTGATATTTTTATTGTGTTCACATTGGATTTATTTTATAACCAGCCAATTCCGAAAAACCTAGCAAACGTTTAAACAAAAAAAAATAATCAAAACAGCGTAGATACTGCCTTATATGTATGTATGTTATTTGGTAAATTGCATAAATAAACGCATCTAATAAATACTAAATTTTGATTGCCTACCTTGTAAAATAAGATATTTTTATTATGTTTATTAGTTATTAGTTATCTTTTATATTACATAAGCCATTAAGGTTCTAATGCCTTATATGGTGTACATCATGAAGTTACATCGGACAATTCCGTTTACTTTTCGTTTTTAGTTCTGTTTGTTTTATTGTTCTACCTGCATTTAAGAGAATTTCACCTGATTCTTTGTTGCATTATCGACCTTTTTGTTGTATGTAGGTATATATTGTCAGTAGGAACGGAAACGACTCAAACTAGTTCCCAACATGACCCAAACTGTCACCCGTTGTTCCTCACAAAAGGCTCTTTAAAAGAAGATTAATTATGTAATATAAATAGCATATGTATCTCCTGCCAGTAAAGTTGAAAGCTTCTATTTTCATAGTTTTTCATATCTATATTTTCTTTTGCACTGTTAAGAATTATACCTTTAACACCTGGTCAATATGATCACAGGAGAAGAAGCTCTTAAACGCCCTAAACAGTTACCTAACCGATGTAATGTATATATGATTATATGAATAAGTTGGAACAGAAAATATCAGAGTAACGTGAGTAGCAAATCTTAAGGAGACATTGTATTGGTTTAGCATAACAAACGATGTCTGGAAAGTTATCATGCTACTAAAACTGACGTACCACCGAATATAGCCATATTATTTCGCCCCGTATCACAGATGCCAATCATATAATAAAAGCTCTTTGATAAGCTGCTTCCAAAGAGATTAAAACGTATACCTAATTGAGAGAGAAAACTAGTGCCAAATCTCCCATTAGGTTTTGGATAAAACTCTTTAAGAATCTACTAGAAACATTCAAGAAGCTTTTTGTAACGTTACCAACAAAAGAGGCGAGTACATACCTCATGCCAAGATAAACGTCTCCATAATTCCATATTATGCAAAGTATTTGGGTATGACCTTGGATACATAGCTAATGTGGTAAGAACATGCTAAATGAAAATATCATATCTTAAATTCAGATAATTGTACTGGCTTTTAGGAAGAACCTCACAACTGTCAGTACATAATAAATTATTAGCTAATTTATCCCCCCCCCCCATCCTACTTGAATTGTATGTAAATTTTGGTGCCAATCGTTCGGGAGGGTTGGGGTACATGGGTTTTCAGAAAATTTAAATTGTTTTTTTACCGTCCACTTGTCCCCCAATGTTTACATTTTGTGTATTTATTTATTAAATTGGTTATGGCGAATTAGGTAGTCCACTTTCGACGTTTGGGAGTAATTTGTTTGACCGCATCGAGTATTATACTCGATATATAATATAGTCCAGCATAACAACTATCGAATGCAAAAATATTGGGCCCTGTGTTTGGAGGCTCGTAACTCGATGCAGATCTGCAACGGCTAAACAAACTAAATAATAAAGTTTGTTATACTCCTGAATTATTTTTACATAAAACGTTGGTCTTTAAAAATATTCATCCCTAGATTTGGACAGGAGCGCGAGAGAGGTGTAACACTACCAGATTTTAGCCCTTTTTTAATAAACGCTCGTCTTTCCATTATCTTCTTCTAAACAGCTTGCCCAAAAAAATCAATTTTACACAGAGTATCTCAAGATCTTGTTTACAGATAGACTTTTGGGTTTTTCCAAATTTCCTTGCAATAAAGGCTATAAACAAGGTTTTTTTATGTATGCGGATATGTCGGCAACGCGTATTAGCACGACAACGCGACAGCAACGAAAACAAGAGCAAAATTTTGTTGAATGTGACTTGAAATAGAAACAGATTTCAGATGTTCATTAATTTTATAAAGCGATATAAATGTACGATATAATTTTGGGACGCCGCGCAAGTATGTCACATCGTCACTGGCTCGGGACTCGAGGTCGGCTCACGATCTGCACCACAGGCCCGTACTTAGAATCAAAACAAACATCGTACATACATATTTGTTGATGTAAGCAGCATTGAAGTTGAAGGTTAGAAATGGCGGAATCTCTGTTTAATGAAAGATGAGTTTTTTTTACTATTTGTATCATTTTTTCTCAGACCACAATACTATGCATAACATGTTGATTTTGGGTAAAATCAAGATAATATAAATACATAAATATTCCGTTGATTACTAAATTCTTGAGTAACTGTGTTGCGTGCGTACGTGTCTTGCAAGTATTCAGCAAAATGCCGAAGTATTATTCCAAGGAAGTAAAACAAATAATTATAAATGTTAGAAATTTCTAGAGTTCAAAATTCAATTAGCTAAAGCACAGCTATTTGTATAAGTCAAAAATTCACCATCATGAGAAGGTGCCAGTCGATTTTGTAGCATACGTAAAAATTGCAGTGACGCAAAGCAACAATACATTTCAAGTTAAAGATACGATAAATTTATGCAATGAAGCAATGCACACTGTTTCAAAAGAGACATGGCAAAATTCTATGGAATCACAAAACTAAATTAATCAATTATATTCAACTTCCATGAAGATGATGGAGATGACGAATTTTTAAACTACAACGATAGCAGTGCAGATAATGATTAGTGCGATGGCGAGCTGCTAACTTATTTCATATTTATTTCTGAGTGATTTTACATAATAAAACGCTAATTGTAGACAGTACTTCCAATATTGGTGGTTCAAACATTTTAGATAATACCAAATCATTTGGTTTGGCCACAGAACCCACAGGAACAACTACGTGATGATCAAGAACTCCTGATTTTGGGCAGAAATAATAATAAGTCACAATAAAGAGTATCTCTACAACTGCACAAACATAGAAAAAATACGTATATTTTTTAAAATAAAACCGAACGAGACATGACAAAAATATTGAATACGGTCCTGAGCGTTGGTTGTTTAAAATCATCGCGCGAACCTCGGTTAGCTTCCCGCGCGTAATCCCCTTTCCCCGAGGAGAACCATCCTGCGCACATGATCGATCATATTAATTTCAATCTTAAAAATTCATATATAACTTTTATGTTATTATACATCAATGGATGAGTATTACAATAAATAATAATTGTTTAAGTACTAACTGCGTTGTTGTGTTAACCTTCATTTCTGGGATATCCGGGTCCATAATAAGCTGGCTTACCGACTTTATTGCATACAAAATTAAGAAAATAAAAATGTAAATCAATAGAAGAGATACTAATTATAACATGAATAAAAATAAAAAAAATTGTGGTAAACGGTTTAGGAGAAAAAATCGGAAAGTTGAGCGTTATTTTAAAACCGCAAAAATCGGGTACCTTTTTACTTTATCATACGCAGTATGTAAAGTATTGTAATCGTGCCGAAAAAAAAAATGAGATTTTAGCGGAAATAGGTCCTTTTGGGTCCCCTGAACATTTTTGACCAAGGTACAAAAAAATGTCTGTGTGTGTCTGTGTGTGTGTGTGTATGTGTGTGTGTAAACGATTTTTGTGGAGAGGATTCCGGCGAAACTACTGAAGGTATCGGAACGAAAGTTCATATTTAGAAGTTTCATGACCTAACTTAGAGCTGAAAAGCTTTTGGTACAAAAGGGTCCAAAGGAACGGGCTTCTTACTGCTAGCATTTTTCAAAGATTGTGCAATTGAGCCGCTATTTCTGTAATTTCGTCAAAATAGTTACATAATAAATTAAAGCAGAGGAAATTTTGAATAATTTATGCCTATGACATTTTTTGGTAAAATTAATAGTTTAGCTTCAAGAGCAAATTCTATTTGATCGAGATCGGTCACATCTGCAGTGATATGAAACTACATAGTAGCCAGGATTTTGACAAATATTTTATGTGCTGTCACCACAGAAATGTCTATGGCTGTCACACTCGAAAACAGCTGATTCCATCAGAGGTTGGGGAGCCGCTATGGAACGTTGCCGCTCTAGTGCGGAAAGTACAAAATTCAAATAAAATAAGATCACAAATTTGATTGTTTGTTGATAAGAAATATCAACCCGTTGTTATATCTAATTGTAAAAACAATAAATTGAGAAAATTGTAAATAAAGTATAGCGATGAGTGTAGTTATAGTTTAGTATGTTGGTACGGATGTGACATCTACTGTGTCATGAACGAATATACATCTGCCAGAATTTGAATAAGCTTTTTAAACTTGACGGTTCGTAGAAGTGGTATCAGCCTAACATTTCCTATACAGAAATATATCCACTTTAGATTTTTTTTAAATACGTTTTTCTCAAAAGCAACACAAAAAACGTTGATGTCACTCCTGCCGAAGACTACATAGCGCGACTCGCTGACATGCGACGCCGACGCTCCGCCTTCGGTGACGCGCCGCTACACCGCTCGTTGCGCTATTCCGTACTTTCGGCACTTGTGAGATAAATAACTATTATTCTGATGACAGTAGGTAGTGTCAAATGCTGATGCTTTGACAATACCTACTATTGATGCTATTGACTATCAAAATATCTGTCAAATCCTGGCTGACTAGTTTAATTTTAATGCAGACACGATTTATCTCAATCAAATAGATTCTCATGCAGCTAAACTATTAATTTTATATTTTGTATGATAAAGTTATGTGCCTGGCCACATCAGATTTTTTTACTTCTCTCGCGCTCATGTTTAAACCGAAGGCGGAAAAATTTGATACTCACCCACGTTATGTAGAAATGATTCAGGAGTAGGAATAACACACTTTTAATTTTTGTTGTTTAGTCGTTGCAGAGTTACGAGCATCCAAAAACAGGGCACAATACTTTTGCAACCGAGAGTAACTCATTTATCGGTTTTCATATCCGCAAATTTGTCATATTTCTGCTATAAACTGTTATACAATTATTAGGGATGATTAAAAAGTCCACTTATGATTTAAATATTACTTTGACCTTCAATGAATATGAAATAATTGAGGTTATGTACTGTACTGAGATAAACAGGACAGGCCTATTGATACGCACTGTATGTAATCATGTCCAAGGGGTGATTCACCGTGGTGATATAGGTATCATATAAGCACATACTTGTTCTCATGACAGCGTGACCTTGAGCCTTCAAGGATGCAGTCGCGTTGTTTGGTATGATATTGAGTGCTATATAGTTATATGTTATAGTTACCACTTGCACCTAATCTGTAAATCTAACATGTACATTCTCAAGTAATGTATTTATCAGGTTTGTTCATCATTTGTTCCGATTTGTTCATAAATCGTTAGAGAGGATTAAAAAATCTAGTTTTGGTATTTGGAGGTAATTAGTTTTACTTAATTAGTAAATAAATAATTTAGTACATAACCTTACTTATCGTAACTTTTCACCAGTAAGCTGAAAAATGCGGTTAGGTACTAAACGTTTTTGGTCATACTAATTACTCCCAAACGTCAACAGTGGACACCCTAATTCTCCCCAACGATTTCCAAACCACTTCAATAAAAAAAAACAAAATGTGCAAGTTTGGGTGCCATATTGACGATTAAAAACTAACTTTTATTTTCTGAAAAATAATGTACTCCGAAATGAACAAAATTGACTTCCAAACGTTGCCTAACGCCTCTCAAACGAATTTCATCAAAGTTGACAAAAAAATCAAAAATAGGCGAGCTAACTCGACACCGATTCTTCTTCGATCGAGTTTTGTAAATCGAATTAACGAGTTTTACTTCCTGGTAAAAGAATAGCATTAGCGCGAGGATACGCTCTGTATATATCTAGATTGTGGCACCTAAAATTTAATATTCCAATTAGAACAAGAGTATGGCACTGAAATCAGAATTTCTCTCTAAAGACGACAGCAAAAACCAATAGTGCATACCCGCAGATTTTTTTTTCTTCAACCGCGGCATTAATTATGTAATAAAAATATCGCTGTGTACTGTGTGTGATCCAAGTGTGCTCTGTAATAGAAAGCGTCAAATGACAGGTCATTTGGTTGATTGGTCGGCTCGACATCAAAGTGAATAGCAACAATAATAAAGTCCGGAATTTATGATTCGCGCCTGTGGAAGGAAAACCTTGCGGTTTCCGGCTGGCTCTATACTTACATATTATCGAGTTTGAGATGATGCTAAAATTTGTTTTTATTTTGTCCTTTTAGGAGAAGTCGGGAGGAAATTACTCATCAGGCAGCAAGAATGTGTCACGACCAGACCACAGCCCTGTCTTCGGTAAGTTTAATTCAGAAATCAGAACGTCAGCGGTTGCGAAACGTCAATTCAACGCGCAAATGTATGGCGAATGCGATGAGAAG
>OZ030390.1:57297660-57312660 GCA_964023965.1 Melinopterus prodromus
GCTTCAGCTCGGTGCGAAAATTCGCCCGACAGATACCCATCATCATTACCAGCAAGTCGTCATCAACGAGAGCGGCGCAAGAAAATTGCACTATGGCAGGCCCCCAGACCATCGTGAATACCCACTTGTGGTTTAAAACCGCTGAGAGAAACTGGAGCAATAATTTACATTTGAGATTTTATAGTGATATTGCATTTTCATATTTATGCAGAAATCAAACTGACCAATGAAACAAACGCTGTATTGCTGTTTCAAAAATGAATTTGGTGATGTATTGACAACTTTCTTATGTTACATCAAAGCAAATGTAAATCGTTACAGTAACATCAGTGCGGTCCATTTTCATGGTACGCGTCATAATTTAAGTATTTATCAACTCTTCAGCAGGCTGTATAAAACGCGCAACGGTGTTAATTATTACGGCATTAAATTTTATAATCACTTGCCACCGAAAATTTGCGACTCTTCTCTTTCCTGAGTTTTTGAATAGTAGTAACATGTATGTTTGATTTTATTTTTGCTAGTTTCTCTTATTTTCCTGACTCCAGCAAGTACTTGTTTGTAAATTTAGCACTATCTTATTATTATTATTATTATTATTATTTATTGAAAATGTCTGATACATCTCATTAAATATTTGAAACCTAGATAATATAATTTAGATACAACATATAAATACTAAAATTACACTAATAATTTTGAAATGTAATAAAGAGGATCAGGGCAAATTGGAAGTACCGAGCTTCGCTGAAGCCTAGGGTACTCCCTTTGCGGGTATCACTGCAGCTCTACCCAATTTTGAAAAATACAAGGCCATTTATGCTTTGCAAAGAAAAATTTCATTTTTCTTTGCAAAGCAAAGGAAAGCTGCAGAAAACCCTTGCAGCCTTGTGCAAAGGTCATTAAAAACACACACACACACACACACACACACACACACACACACACACACACACACACACACACACACACACACACACACACACACACACACACACACACACACACACACACACACACACACACACACACACACACACACACACACACACACACACACACACACACACACACACACACACACACACACACACACACACACACACACACACACACACACACACACACACACACACACACACACACACACACACACACACACACACACACACACACACACACACACACACACACACACACACACACACACACACACACACATTTATTAATAGACAATATACATTAAAAGAAGGTAAAGATGAAATATTAAGCAGCAAATTTAGGGTTCTTTATGATAAAACTCTCCTCAAAATATTCGCGCTTCCCAAAACCGCAATTTCTTGAATTTCCCAGGGCGAAATTTTGCACGGCAACTGTTTAACATGTTTACTATAATTTAGACTAACTGCTCCCAATGCACCTACAATCACCGGAACAATGTTGACTTTCATTCCCCACATACGTCCAACTTCTATTGCGAGATCCTTATATTTAAGTTGTTTTTCAAGCTCCTTCCTTACAACATTCGCATCCGCAGGTACCGAGATTTCTATGAACGTGCACACCTTCCTCTGGAAATCCTTTACCACGATATCTGGCTTATTAGCATCAAGCATTCTATCAGTGACAACAGGCATGTTCCATAATATGGTAATATGATCATTACTCACAACAGGAGATGGGATGTGGTCATACCACCGAGACACATCCATTGCTAAACCTAGTTGGGAACATAAATTATAATGTATATATGTTCCCACCCTATCATGCCTAGCAATGTAATGCGACTCAGCTAAGACTGGACAAGCCGCCAATAGGTGGTAGACATGTTCCGGAGCCTGATGACACAATCTACAACTCCCATCATGAGCAACTTTCATAATCTTCTGTTCATGATATCTGGTACGAATTGCCTGATCTTGCGCCGCAACAATAGAGGATTCCGTTTCAGCCTTAATGTTCCCATGACAAAGCCAAGATAAAGACCCAGACTTTGAAATGCCATCAGCCTCCACAATTCTTAAAAATTGACCATGCATTGGCTTACTAACATAATCCTCCCTCATTTTCCGATTCATTCGTAACTTAATCTCCCGCTTTAAACTCGCCACCGAAGTTTTATTTCCGTAATTTTCTAGTTCTTCGACCTGCAATTTTTCTAAAATTAGTTTATGTTTACTAATTATTGACTTACCAGAAGTATCCCTAATTAATTGTTTAATAACTTTATCTTCCTTGTTGGCCTTTATAAAATTTCCTAAATTTAACATTTCCAAATCATAAATATTTTCCAATTGCTGCAAACCACGACCTCCATCTAAACGATGCAGGTATAGCCTACAAACATCGGACCTAGGGTGAAACATAAAATTTAATGTTAACTGTTTTCTAGTTTTAATGTCCAAATCGCGTATTTCCTTCTTCGTCCAGTTTATTATTATTATTATTATTTATTGAAAATCTCTGATACATCTCATTAAATATTTGAAACCTAGATAATATAATTTAGATACAACATATAAATACTAAAATTACACTAATAATTTTGAAAAGTAATAAAGAGGATCAGGGCAAATTGCTAGTACCGAGCTTCGCTGAAGCCTAGGGTACTCCCTTTGCGGGTATCACTGCAGCTCTACCCAATTTGGAAAAACACAAGGCCATTTATGCTTTGCAAAGAAAAATTTCATTTTTCTTTGCAAAGCAAAGGAAAACTGCAGAAAACCCTTGCAGCCTTGTGCAAAGGTCATTAAAAACACACACACACACACACACATACATACACACACACACAGACACACATTTATTAATAGACAATATACATTAAAAGAAGGTAACCACGATATCTGGCTTATTAGCATCAAGCATTCTATCAGTGACAACAGGCATGTTCCATAATATGGTAATATAATCATTACTCACAACAGGAGATGGGATGTGGTCATACCACCGAGACACATCCATTGCTAAACCTAGTTGGGAACATAAATTATAATGTATATATGTTCCCACCCTATCATGCCTAGCAATGTAATGCGACTCAGCTAAGACTGGACAAGCCGCCAATAAGTGGTAGACATGTTCCGGAGCCTGATGACACAATCTACAGCTCCCATCATGAGCAACTTTCATAATCTTCTGTTCATGATATCTGGTACGAATTGCCTGATCTTGCGCCGCAACAATAGAGGATTCCGTTTCAGCCTTAATGTTCCCATGACAAAGCCAAGATACAGACCCAGATTTTGAAATGCCATCACCCTCCACAATTCTTAAAAATTGACCATGCATTGGCTTACTAACATAATCCTCCCTCATTTTCCGATTCATTCGTAACTTAATCTCCCGCTTTAAACTCGCCACCGAAGTTTTATTTCCGTAATTTTCTAGTTCTTCGACCTGCAATTTTTCTAAAATTAGTTTATGTTTACTAATTATTGACTTACCAGAAGTATCCCTAATTAATTGTTTAATAACTTTATCTTCCTTGTTGGCCTTTATAAAATTTCCTAAATTTAACATTTCCAAATCATAAATATTTTCCAATTGCTGCAAACCACGACCTCCATCTAAACGATGCAGGTATAGCCTACAAACATCGGACCTAGGGTGAAACATAAAATTTAATGTTAACTGTTTTCTAGTTTTAATGTCCAAATCGCGTATTTCCTTCTTCGTCCAGTTTATTATTATTATTATTATTTATTGAAAATCTCTGATACATCTCATTAAATATTTGAAACCTAGATAATATAATTTAGATACAACATATAAATACTAAAATTACACTAATAATTTTGAAAAGTAATAAAGAGGATCAGGGCAAATTGCTAGTACCGAGCTTCGCTGAAGCCTAGGGTACTCCCTTTGCGGGTATCACTGCAGCTCTACCCAATTTGGAAAAACACAAGGCCATTTATGCTTTGCAAAGAAAAATTTCATTTTTCTTTGCAAAGCAAAGGAAAACTGCAGAAAACCCTTGCAGCCTTGTGCAAAGGTCATTAAAAACACACACACACACACACACATACATACACACACACACAGACACACATTTATTAATAGACAATATACATTAAAAGAAGGTAACCACGATATCTGGCTTATTAGCATCAAGCATTCTATCAGTGACAACAGGCATGTTCCATAATATGGTAATATAATCATTACTCACAACAGGAGATGGGATGTGGTCATACCACCGAGACACATCCATTGCTAAACCTAGTTGGGAACATAAATTATAATGTATATATGTTCCCACCCTATCATGCCTAGCAATGTAATGCGACTCAGCTAAGACTGGACAAGCCGCCAATAAGTGGTAGACATGTTCCGGAGCCTGATGACACAATCTACAGCTCCCATCATGAGCAACTTTCATAATCTTCTGTTCATGATATCTGGTACGAATTGCCTGATCTTGCGCCGCAACAATAGAGGATTCCGTTTCAGCCTTAATGTTCCCATGACAAAGCCAAGATACAGACCCAGATTTTGAAATGCCATCACCCTCCACAATTCTTAAAAATTGACCATGCATTGGCTTACTAACATAATCCTCCCTCATTTTCCGATTCATTCGTAACTTAATCTCCCGCTTTAAACTCGCCACCGAAGTTTTATTTCCGTAATTTTCTAGTTCTTCGACCTGAAATTTTTCTAAAATTAGTTTATGTTTACTAATTATTGACTTACCAGAAGTATCCCTAATTAATTGTTTAATAACTTTATCTTCCTTGTTGGCCTTTATAAAATTTCCTAAATTTAACATTTCCAAATCATAAATATTTTCCAATTGCTGCAAACCACGACCTCCATCTAAACGATGCAGGTATAGCCTGCAGACATCGGACCTAGGGCGAAACATAAAATTTAATGTTACTGTTTTCTAGTTTTAATGTCCAAATCGCGTATTTCCTTCTTCGTCCAGTTTAAAACACCAACACTGTATCGAAATATAGGAATAGCATATGCATTTATCGCTTGCATTTTATACTTTCCATTTAAACCAGACTTTAAAATTTTCCTCACACGCTTAATGTATTCGCCTATAACCTTCACCTTCATGCCTTCATCATCAATACCAAAGGCTTCATCCATTCCCAGATACTTATATCTAGTATTATCTGTTAGTTCGTTAATACTAGTATGATCATTCAGCATATGTCAGCGGTTTTCTCAATTTTGCCTTTGACAATACTAATTTTGGCACACTTCTCTAAGCCAAATTGCATCCCAATATCGTCAGAGAATTGTTTAACAATACTGAGGCTCCTCTTCAACTGCTCATCATTTTTGGCATAAAGTTTCAAATCATCCATATAAAATGAATGACCAATTAACTTTTCGCCAGGTAATAACTGAACACCAACTTTATCCTCGTTCAATTCCCTAGACAGCGCAAACAGGCCTATGCAAAACAGCAATGGAGATAAACTATCACCTTGAAATATGCCACAATTAATATTAATCGGCTCTGAGAAAACACACGAGTCTTCTCCCCGCAAGCATTTATTATAATTTATTGAAAATCTCTGATACATCTCATTAAATATTTGAAACCTAGATAATATAATTTAGATATAACATATAAATACTAAACTTACACTAATAATTTTGAAAAGTAATAAAGAGGATCAGGGCAAATAGGGTATTCCGGTGTTTTTTAAATTGTCATTTTTTATAAACTATGGGTGTTACTGTTTGCTACTTCACTAGTAAGATATCAAACATCGTTTTAAATTAAGAGAAATCGTTGTTTGAAATTTGAATTAGGATTGGTCTTTGTGACGTCACAAAGACCGGTCAAAGTGCGCGACTTGACAACGTTGCTATATCTAGGGTGCACGTAATTTGTTGTCTTGTTGTGTCAACGTTTAGAATCGCTCGTTTGTTGACACCTGCTTTGGATATTTTAAGGTTATATCAAATACTTGACTTCAAAATGTATAAACGCCAACGCCGACGTAGTTCTGTGTCGAATTGAAAATGGAGTTCGACTTCGTTCTTAAACAACAGGGTACCAACCGTCAACTTGGGCGATCAGCTGTTCGAGAGCTGTCCGCTATTGCCAGCGCTAATAGGGATCGGTAATCATCGTGTGTTTCCGAGGGTGGTCGGTGAATTCAAACGAAATGCACTTTTAATTGCAATTATCTCACAGAAAAACTAAATCAAAAAGCTCAAAGCTTAACTATATGAATCCTCATAAATTGTACAATAGGTTAAACCGAATATCTGCTTAAATTTTGACATGACCGGAATACCCTATTGGTAGTACCAAGCTTCGCTGAAGCCTAGGGTACTCCCTTTGCGGGTATCACTGCAGCTCTACCCAATTTTGAAAAACACAAGGCCATTTATGCTTTGCAAAGAAAAATTTCATTTTTCTTTGCAAAGCAAAGGAAAACTGCAGAAAACCCTTGCAGCCTCGTGCAAAGGTCATTAAAAACACACACACACACACTCACACACACACACACAGACACACATTTATTAATAGACAATATACATTAAAAGAAGGTAAAGATGAAATATTAAGCAGCAAATTTAGGGTTCTTTATGATAAAACTCTCCTCAAAATATTTGCGCTTCCCAAAACCGCAATTTCTTGAATTTCCCAGGGCGAAATTTTGCACGGCAACTCTTTAACATGTTTACTATAATTTAGACTAACTGCTCCCAATGCACCTACAATTATTATTATTATTATTATTATTATTATTATACATATACAGGATGTCTCACGGAAATGGTACATTAGAAGTTTCTCATGTTCTAATATTTCTGGAAACTTGAAATTTTGGAATTAGAATTCACTCATCTGAGCTCTACAGCTAAAATATTCTCAAGTTAACTGTCACGTCCGGTCACCGGAAACCTGTTATTTTAAATGGAATGTTTTAATTTTACGTTCTACGTATGGGGGTTTCCCTATACCTAAATATCACCAATTTCGAGTTTTTTGATGTTACTAATTTTTTGGTGATTTTCGGTGTTACTTTTAAAATTGAATATCTCGGTTATTATTGAAACTAGAAGTTTCGTGATTGGTGATCCAAAACTAGAAACATAACCAAATAAGACGATGATTTCTTATACAGGTATTCAAAATGTACAACACAATAATTAAATTTTCATTCGTAAAAAACATTTTTTTTCCCAATGGAACCCAATGGACCCTGTATACCGATACGTCATTCGATAGGAAATATTATTCCCTATCAATCAATATTAGGATTAGTTTTTGAGAAATTGTCACTTTTTATTTAAATCCATTTTGAATACTCCCATTTAATAACGGGGGACGAAATTACATACCAAATTTACAATGAAAATTTAAATAGTGATAGTTATTTTGAATAAAGATGAGTTTTTTACGTTTGAAAATTCAATTGTTGTGTTGCATTTTGAACATTCGAGAATTTTGAACACCCTGTATAAGGTATCATGATGACTAAACATCGTCTTATTTGGTTATGTTTCTAGTTTTGGACCACCAATCATGAAACTTCTAGTTTCAATAGTATCCGAGCTATTCAATTTTTAACGTAACCGCGAAAATCACCAAAAAATCAGTAAAATAAAAAAAAAACTTAAAAATGGCGTTTTTGATACGTAGAAACCAATAATAAAATTAAAATTATATATTTCCATTTAAAATAACAAAGTTGATACCGACTTCCGTTGACGGGACGTGAAAATTAACTTCAGAATATTTTAGCTGAAGAGCTCAGATCGAGTAAATTCTAGTTCCAAAATTTCAATTTTCGAGAAATAGTAGAACATGAGAAACTTCTAATGTACCAGTTCCGTGAGACAACCTGTATAACTATAATTCATGCAGTATCAATATTTCAATGTTATTTCGTTTGGTTGGTGGATTTTTGTTGTACTTAATCAAGCGAAAGTGGCGAAACTCGTATTGCAGACAGGGCAGCTGATGTATCGCTTATAAATTACAGACGCTGTGTATATTACCGTAACCTGCTTCTAATACACGTGTTCTCTTGAAACGGGAACCTTTTCGCTTTGGCCACTCTATTACGTCCATATTGAGTCACGTATAGTAAGAATATCGCAAACGAAACGGAATAATTGTTTCCTTTATTTTATAACACAACTGAGGTGTGGCGCTTTCCTATATAAGTAGGTACCCCTACTACATAATATACAAAACTCTTCACATGTTTTATTCAACGTCCCAAGTTGCGTGTACATGTCTCCTTTTTAATAATCTGCCGGCTATTCAATTGGCGGGAAAATGGGGAAAATGTACTGTCGTTCCCGCTTAGCAGAGAGAACAGTGATCGTGACGTATCTCGTATATTACACCGGAAAAAATCTAACAGTCGCGTGCTTTTTTCGTGCGCTATTGTTCTCTTTAAGACGGCTTGGAATTCTTTCAACCGCGGTCAATCGCAACTGATTGACTTAATTTGCATAAGTAATTTCATTTTAAGCGTTCAAGTCTTTTTTTAAAAAACAGGTCATCATAAGAAAAGCATAACGTTATGTATTTATTAAATGCAAACTCTATAGTTACAGACGCGGATGCTTTGTAGGCTTAGTCATTTTGAACTTTATTCGTTAACCTGTTTTTAGAAAGTGCTAGAGCCTCAACGTAGTGTAACAAAATAGTATATTATTATACAAGTTTTATAAGACGTCATATTGGCGCACGAGATGTTTTGGGCACGACGAGCGTAGCGAGGAGTGCCCAAATGGAACGAGTGCGCCAATACGTCTTATAAAACGAGTGTAATATACTATTTTTTCTACTTTGCGTCATTAATTTTATACAAATTTAGTAATTTTGGTAACTATTTTGCGCTAAATTAGAATCTAGGGTATTTTGCAGGTTCCACACTACCAGGTGGCAGTACTGTACTAACTGTCAAATGCGTAAGGTTTGGATAAAATCATGACAAAATCTAATTGTGAATAATTTTACTCTACTTTAGTCTACAAGTTTTAATAAATAATCAGTGAGGTCACAACTATGATCATAATGGAGCTTGGGGCAACAGTGTAAGCCCAACTGTGATAAAATCATGAAACATAACCTAAAAAGTTACCTTTAAAATAGTGGTTTCATATTATAATAATCAGAATAGACGTGTTTGGCGGTAACTGATTAGTTACTTCAAAGAATAGTTAATAGTTAACGTTTACTAGCAGTTTCTACCTAGTACCACTGACATCTACCAGTTTACACGCACATATAATTGAAACTAAATGGTAATTTCGGTGTAATAATTTATTAGAATGAGTTGCATTTAGTAAAATTACATGTGATAGAGGTAATAGAAGTTCGTTGCACACAACCAGACTTAAGACGTAGTCAAAAGCGACGGACAAAAACAAGTACGGTATTGAACCGAGCAGAATTCGGTCCAAAATGTTACCGAAAACTTATACGTTACATAAACTAAGAAATCCTCAACACTTTAAATGTACTATAGCTTCCTACGTGTATGCTGATATACAATAAACCATTTATTACACATATACAATCCCGCAGCAGGAATTAAAACCGTTCATATCTACGATGTAGGTTTGATCTTCGTATAATACTTTATTATAAAGTAAATGTGGTCCTTGAATTATATCTGAAAAGGGGATTTGATGTTTAGTTGAACAGAACTATGACAATCACTTACCCGAGTTGCAAAACATTACCAAAATGTCATGCTGGCGTATTTTGATGAACACAGCAAAACTAAGAAAGCCCCAATCCTTTGGACATACTATAGCAGGCTACACATATGTTTATATATGTATAGAAGATTGATATTTCGCAGTTTATGCGATAGCAAGCGATTAAAAAGAGGGAGTGTGTGGTTATGTGTTGTACGTTTGACATCTGGCATTTGATATCAACAATCAATGTGTACTGTATCAGTGTGTACCAATCTTAGAAAAAAGTTACTAAAAACGATATTACAATTTGTTAATTGTAACACCGAAAACAGTGTTACAATGTGTGCATTGTGAATGCAAAGTAGAAAAAAAATCTTATGTGGCCAGGCACATGACTTTATCATACAATATATAAAAGTAATAGTTTAGCTGCATGAGATTCTATTTGATCGAAATCGATCGTGGCTGAATTAAAATAAAACAAGTTAGCCAGGATTTGACAGATATTTCGCTAATATTTACAGTAGGTGTTGTCAAAAATTTAGCGTTTGACATTACCTACTGTCATTACAACGAAAATAATTGTCAAATCCTGGCTAACTAGTTTAAATGCAGATACGATCTCGATCAAATAGAATTTGCACATACAGCTAAACTATTAATTCTACCAAAAAATGTCATAGACATAAATTATAAAAAAAATTCCCTACTTTAATTTATTATTTAACTATTTTGACGAAGTTACAGAAATAGCAGCTCATATGCAAAATCCTGGAAAAATGCTTCGAGGAAACATTCAGTTCCTTTGGGCCCTTTTGAACCAAAAGTTTTTCAGCTTTAAGTTTGGTCATAAAACTTCTAAATATGAATTTTTATCCCGATACCTTTAGTAGTTTCTCCGGAATCGTGTACACACATACACACAGACATTTTTTGTTTCTGCCTTGGTCAAAAATGTTCAGGCGACCCAAAAAAAACATATTTTCCCTAAAATCTCAATTTAATTTTCGGCACGATTACTATACTCCACCATAAAAAATATATAAAAAAGTTAACCGATTTTGCCCATTCACGAACTTGTCCTTACTTTTTAAGAGATAAACTTGTATACCAAATTTTAGATCAATTACTTCAAAATTACGGCAGTTATCGTGTACACAGACGGACATAGCGTGGCAAACTCAATATGCCCCCACCACAGTAAATGTGGGGGTATAAATATTGAATAAAATCTCTACTTCTTTAAGTTAAATTTCTATAGAGAGGTAAATCAGCGAAACAGCGAACAAAATTTCTATAGAGAGCTCAGTCAGCGAACCAACACAAAATGAATTGTACTAGTTTGGTCATCTTTACGTGTTGTCAAAAGAGCTACTTACGATATGATTGTCATGTGCTCTGTCTTTCTACGACATGTGAAATTGTCGACATTAAAGTAGAACGTCCGTCTTCTCCGACTAAGAAACACGATTTCGGATACTAATATAGATAATTATAGTATATTATTTGACGAGCACATAATTAATGGTATAAACCGCGAGCATGAGGTTATGCTCGTCTGAGGAATACCCGTCACGCCACTCTAGCAATCAATTATTGATATAACTGCTAGTGATTTAAATGTGTCTGACGTTATTTTTGCGGTAAATTTACTTGTTATGGCTAAAATCAGATATTAAAATCTGAATATTGTTGGCTACCAGCTGTAAATGGACATAGTGTAAACAAGGGCCTTTTTAGACATCGGACTACTCAGGCTGATTCAAATTCGATGCTCAACGTAAAAAGTTTCATACCAACCAATAATCTGATTTGGCCAATTGTGAAAAATAAATATTTGCTTTTTTCCTCCCGGTCTCTTGTTTTAAACAATCGGTCGCTGGCATCAACGTTTTGTAGTGTTTGGCGACTGTTTAATTGGATCATTTATGTACGTTAGATCATTTATGATAATTCCAAACCACAATAAAGTTATGGCAGAATTCCGCGCTTATCGCTCTAAACAATCTTTTCCGAGAAGAAGGCCGCATCGATAACAAAATTCTTTCTACGCCAACATTGAGAAAAGAAACCAATCCATTCCATATTATCGTCGTATTCCACGAACTGGTACGCTACGTTTGTAGCACAACTAGGCATGTTCACTGATTAATATTCCGATAAAACGTCCTTGTATTTGGTCAGTAGTCGGTAAACATCAACAAAAGATCCCTTATAATTCGTTCCTCATCTTAATCCGTAACGTGTTCATATAGAGGCTATGTTGCCTAGAGTGAGGTTGACGTGTTGTGGTTTCGTTTATGGATCTAGTCTCGTTTTATAATATTTGAGGGCTAACAAGCTTATCCAATTCTAAAGTAGATGGGTGTGAGGAGAGTTTAGTGAGCTGGCCAGGCAAAACCGCTGCGCTGGTGCACCTAGTTGATGGGGGCATCAGAGACGTACAGCGGGAGGAACAGGCTGACTCACTGTTCCCACTCGGCCTTTTTGAACGTACATAATATTTTCTGCTCTGCTGTCAACCGACCTTCAACCAAAGCCGACCTATGTACAAATGTTACTATATATAGTTTACACACTTTTGTGGGCAATTCTAGACAGATTGTTATGGTTTTTATTACTTATATTCATAGCTTATTTCTGTAATTTATAAATTAAACAAACAATTGATTTCGAAATTTGTATAGTAGGTACACCGTTATTTACGAAAATGTGGTAAACATTTAAGCACGAAACTGATATAATTGATATATAGACAAAATGTTGAATAGTTTATTGTTTATTGGAGTATATACAATGTTCAATGGAGTGTTATTACTATTACATGTTTATTATTTTTTATTATAATTTATTTTTCTTTGTTTAAATTCCTGTCTTGTCCTTCAGGAATCGAACCCCTATTATATATACCAAGCGGTTTTTGTTTTCGAGATATTTGAGTTTAAGTATTGCGACCGCCGTTAACTTAATAAACAAAATAGGCTTTTATTTTCGCCTTCCGTTATGCATTACCTCGTATACAGGATGTATCAACAGTGCGATCTCGGAAGATTGTACCTCTGATAATGAAGATAGTTTAAATTTGATTTCACTCATATATACAGAACGCCGACGCGCACATTTTAAACTAATTAGCGTGTATACAGGCTGTTCTATAAGGTAGTACCAACCCATACTTATGTTTTTACTTTATCATACGCAGTATGATGAAGTATTGTAATCGTGCCGAAAAACATTTTTGAGTTTTTAGCGGAAATAGGTCTTTTTGGGTCCCCTGAACATTTTTGACCAAGGTACAAAAAAAATGTCTGTGTGTGTGTGTGTGTGTGTGTGTGTGTGTGTAAACGATTTTTGTGGCGACGATTCCGAGAAACTATTAAAGGTATCGGGACGAAAGTTCATATTTAGAAATTTCATGACCTAACTTAGAGCTGAAAAGCTTTTGGTTCAAAAGGGTCCAAAGGAATTGGTAGTTTATTCTAAGCCTTTTTCAAGGATTTTGCAAATGAGCCGCCATTTCTGTAATTTTGTCAAAATAGTTAAATAATAAATTACAGTAGAGGAAATGTTGAATAATTTATGCTTATGCCATTTTTTGGTAAAATTGAGAAAATTGTAAATAAAGTATAGCGATGAGTGTAGTTTTATTTTAGTATGTTGGTACGGATGTGACATCTACAGTGTAATGAACAAATATAAATCTGTCAGAATTTGAATTAGCTTTTTAAACTTGACGGCTCGTCAAAGTGGTACCAACCTAACATTTCCTATACAGAAATATAACCATTTTATATCTATTTTTTTAAATACATATTTCTCAAAAAGCAACACAATAAACGTTGATGTCACTCCTGCCAAAAACACGTGCGACGGTGACGCTCCGCCTTCGGTGACGCCCCACATCACCGCTCGTCGCGCTATTCCGTACTTTCGGCACTTGTGACATAAATAACTATTATTCTAATGACGTTGTGTAGGTAGTGTCAAATGCTGATGCTTTGACAATACCTACGATTTATCTCAATAAAGTAGAATCTCATGCAGCTAAACTATTAATTTTATATATTGTATGATAAAGTCATGTGCCTGGCCACATCAGATTTTTTTAAATAGAACGACCTATATTTCGGCACAATTTTGAATTCCTCGCTATATATTACGCCAATGAAACATGACATTACCTACACTAAACATTATACTTTTTGATTTATTGGCATTTTTATGGAAAAACAGTAGTCTAAGAAAAACTGTATATCTCATTAACTGTTTTTAATTTCATTTCGCACGCTTAGATTATGATTAAGTAAGAAGCGTTCTATTATCACGATTACCTACCATATCCAAATTGTGTACAGGGTGGTCATAGTCTGCAGCAAAAAAAGCAAATAGTTTTTCTTAAGAAAATTATTATTTTTTTCAAATGGTACAGCCTGTATCTTATTCTTTTTTTAAATTCTACGCACCGTTCTGCACAAAAAGTTCAAGTACACAGTACACACTAGTTCTAAAATAGACCATTACTGAGATAACTAGTCTTCTTAATAAAAAAATCGATTTATCTATCAATAAGTGCTTCTACACCTACATTAACAGTATTACAGTATTAACCTAAAGTACCATTTTCTCGCATAATTTCATCTTTTTTTTAATAAAACATTTTATCACATCTGCAATTTAATATTATAATTTGAAATAAAATTTTACTTATACCTTGTAGGCTGTGAAAAACTGTGCTAAAGAAGTTATTAAGGCATCTGTCAGTGGTATCTGTCAATTCTACTTGCCAATAGAGCATTTTTGTTGCATTCGCCAAAAACCCACACCATGTCCATTAGTTCCTCCTGGAAAAAGTAGCAATATTTCCCAAAATTATGGAAACCTAACTTAACAACAGGGTATAAATAAAATTTTATTTCAAATTATAATATTAAATTGCAAAAGTGCAAAATTGTTTTATTTTATAAAAAAATGGAAACATTCGAGAAAACAGTACTTTAAGTAAATACTTAGCTGGTTTAATAGTTAATGTAGGTGTAGAAGCTCACTTATTGACAGAAAATTGATTATTTTATGAAAAAGCCTAGTTATCTCTGGAATGGTTTATTTTAGCACTAGTGTGTACTTAGTCCTTTTCTTGCCTTTCTTGAATACAAAAAATTAATTAGATATCGGGTGTTCCATTTAAACAAAATAACTTCTTTAGGAAAACCTGTTTGCTATATTTTGTTGCAAATTATGACCAGCCTGTACACAATTTGGATATGGTAGCTAATAGAACGCTTCTTACTTAATCATAATCAAAGCGTGCGCAATAAAACTAAAAGCAGGTATTGATATACTTACTGCTTTTCTAAG